>JBBMEF010000025.1:1583385-1601558 GCA_037832685.1 Sicyos baderoa
TTTTGAAAATATTTGCAAATATAGCAAAATCAGATTGATAGACTCCATCAATAGTGTCTGATAGACTCCATCAATAGTCTCCATCAATAGTGTATGATAGACTCCATCAATAGTTTCTGATACACTCCATCAATAGTGTTTGATAGACTCTATAAAAAAAAAGTTGTTATATTTATAATATTTTTAAAAAGTTGTTATAATTCTAATGTAGTGTAGAAAATTTGTTATACAATACTAATTTCCTTAAAAGTAAATATTATTGAAAAATGTTTAATTTTAAATTATAGGAACTAAATTAAAACTAAATCACATTTTTTTTTAGTTATATCTATATATTTATAAAACATAAAATTGGCACTGTGGCTATTTCTTAATTTTATCTAATATTCATGACTGATATTTTATAATCATTTATTTTTAGTTATTTGTTTTTTTGAAATTGAAGGCTATAATAACTAGATTAAAAGAAAAAGAAATCTACAATAATTATTTTATCAACTGTTTTTTATTTATTTATTTGATATCCATATTTCTAAAAATCAAACTAAAATTTAAAGAAAAAAAAAATTGAATTTCAAAAAAGTTGGTTTTTGTTTTTGAAATTTAATTATCATTTATCAATTTTTTTTAAAATATAGATATAATTTAGGAATTTTGTGTAAAAAATAATTTAGATTTCAAAAATAAAAAATAAAATAGTTTATTTTTGTCTATAGTTTTTTTTTTTTTTTTTTTATACCGTATTGGAAGAGGGAATTTCGAACATGTAATCTTGTAGTTACTAAGTCGTAGAAGATGTTAGTAGAACTACGTTACTTTTGACTATTTTTGTCCGGAGTTTGTGGGTGACTGACTAAGGTGTGATGCAATTAATCGTCAGGTACAGTTTTTATTACGTGGTAGATTGCGTTACTCGTGTTGACGCTTAACTTTTCCACAGCCCAATATAAATAAATCCCCCAATGCTCAATTTTATTATACCAATTTTCAATTTCCAATATCTCACATTATTTCTCTCTCTCAATTGGACTTTTTTCCTTTACCAAATTTGCGCATTATGCACCAAGCAATTCCGTACAGAGCGTGGGCTCCGGCCGCCGTGGCCTCCGCCGCCGGGGCGGCCGTAAGCGTCGAAAAATTGGTATCCAAGAACGCCGTGGTAGTTCTGGCGAGGAGTGGATGTTGTATGAGCCACGTCTTGAAATTGCTGTTGTTGGGCCACGGCGCGAACCCGACAGTGTTCGCCGTCGGCGAGGAGGAGGAAGTTGAACTTTCCGATGAGATTCGGAAATTTGTCGCCGGCGATGAAGATGGGGACGACGAGGTGGTGCAGTTTCCGGTGGTGTTTGTCGGTGGAAAGATGCTTGGTGGGTTGGAAAAAGTGATGGCGGCTCATATTTCCGGCGAATTGGTGCCGGCGTTAAAAGATGCCGGTGCTTTATGGCTTTAATTCTTTCCCGTGTATAAGTTGGATAAGTAGATTACAAATATTGATTTTATGGACAGAATCGTGATCATGACGTTGATTTTCCACCAAATAATGAAACAATTACGTTATCTACCTTTATGTGACTTTAAAATAAATTAGGAAAATTTAATTTTTAAATAATTTAAATTATATTGTTTGATTATTGATTTTTCTATCAGAATCATTTCTATTTAATTTAAACTACTCATATATAATCAATTCGATTTTTAATCTAAACAAATTATTCTAATTAATCAATTTTTACTTTTAATCATTGCTCAAAAAACTATATTAAAAATAGTTTTTGTTACTAGACACCGTAACTTTTAATTATTCAAAATAATTATAATAAAAATTATTCATCAAAACTTCATCAAATACCTTCCTACTCTCCCAAATTACAAAAAAATAAATAAATAAATAAATAACTGATTTCGGATCTTACCAGCTGCGGATGCAGAGTTGAAATTTTGTATTCGAATTTGCTCATTTTTCTTTGAAATTTGGTGCCACTAATTAGGTAGCCCATAGGATATTCAACATGTTGTAAATTATTTTGTAATTTCACAATTATTATGTATGATTCCATGAAACTATTTGACTAAATAACTATATTTGTTATGAAGTATATATATTATATACGATGCTTTATTACTTTTTTTTTTTTTTTTTTTTTTTTTTGAAACATATACGATGCTTTATTACTAAAACTGATTGTTTGGCTTTTTATCAAGGTTTGTTTGATCGATGTTTTATTTTAAATATTGAATTTGACTTCTATGATGGTATTGGGTTCCCACCATTTTAAGTTGCCGTCCCTTTCATCCATCACAAACCTTGGGTTTTGGATGTGATTTTATGGTAGTGTGTTGCATTTTTTGTTGTCTTTTAAACAAAAGCTTTAGGTGAAATTGGGTCTTTAATCTTAAATGGATGATATAAAGGAGGGGATAATATCTATTTATTATTTACTTTAAATTTATGTCTAATTCAATTTTGTGTCCACTATACCCACTAAGACCTTCATTTTTTGTAATTAATAATTTCAATTCAAAAGGTGTGAGTTGTAATTAATTATTCCAATTCAAAAGTCTCACCTCCTCATTTAAGGGAGTAATCCTTGATTTAAAAAAGGGAAAATATGACTTATATTTATCATTCTAAAAAGTAACCTTCAAATATAATATATGTTTTATATGGAACTAAAAATAAAAAATCAAATGCATCCACATTTCCGTAGACGTCACAAATAAAAACCAGATAGAAAACAAGTGGAAAACCATACTGTCCATTATCTCCGACGGAGAAGAAGGCCGGATGTAAATGAACTCAGGCTTAGTCAAGCATGCATAGGCTAATCAGAGCAGCCACAACATTCACACGGGGTAAAGCACATCAGACATGGAATTCATGTTTATGATTATTGCATTTAATGAGAGTTTGGAGTAGGACGAACGTGTATTCGAATTACAAGATGCATTAAAGTTGTTCACAGATCTATGCTATCTTCACATGTTTTGGCAAGTTCGATGAGAGCCAATATATTCGATTCATTATAAGGGCATATACTCAATAGTGGCACATAATCTTCTATGTACCGTGCAATACCTCTTATTTTACCGTTATTCCATAACAACGTCATTAAAACAAATGTTAAAAGGAGTGTACTCCTTGTTCATTATTTTAATATTTTATATTTTATATTTAAACACCAACAAAATCGAATAACACCTCCATGTGTACTAAGAAGTATGGATTCATCTACACATTTTTATTAAACTAGATTTTAACACTAAATTGAAAGCTATATTTTAATTATCAAACGATTTAAAATTTAAATGATCAAAAGATCTCATAATTTGTTGGACAGGTTGTTATATTATATTTATGCATTTCTTAATTAATTGAAATAAGGGTAGAGTTTTTTTTTTTGAAAGCCAATAATGATAGAGTTACCATGGGTAAATCTATTTTTTATGATTAATAATTTAAATTCAAAATTCAAAGGTAAATACTAGATTTTAATTATCAAACAAGATTTTAAATTTAAGTGATCAAAAGATAACAGAGTTTGGTGGATAGAAATAACATTATATTTATACATTTTTCTCTAATTAATGAAAATAGAGGTAGAGTTACAATGATAAATCTATTTTCTACGATTAATAATTTTAATTGAAAGTTCAAATGTAAATATAAATTGAAGGTTGAATAAAAAGTAAACATTCCTCTATTAATTTCAAATGTAGATATTTTCTTAATTTATTCGATTTTATTTCTTTTTATTTTTATTTTTATTTTTTTTATCGCGTCATCGAGTAATTAATCACGACTTAATTAAGCAAAATTTATCAGAATCCTTCCCTATATGTAAGGAAAAAGGACCAAAATTGCTTTGTTTTTTTTTTTTGAGTACAAAATTGCTTTGTTTTAAAAAAAGAGCAAAATTGCAAATAAATAAAACCAAGCTGCCAGCCTAGCATAATATTACAAGCACGCTGTCTCATCGGCTTGAAGGACGGTTAAAACTAAATGACTAAAAAACCCCTCTCCCATTCCCTCAACGTTCCTACGCCAAATGGCAATTTCGTAATTCTCACACCTGGGCAATGGAAGAACGAAGAACAAAGTGTTGAGAAATACTCAAAGCTGCTTTTCCCTCTCCGGTTTCAAACGCTTCAATTCCGAAAGACATTTGCGGGAAAAGCCGAAGATTTCTGTTCTTCGAAGATTCGTGTAGCTTAGGGCGCGAAATCGATCGAAAGCGGCGGAAGGGAAGATGATGAAGAGCTTTTTCAGAGGGAAGGAGAATTCTGCGGATGTTTCCTCGCCGCAGTCTCCGTCTCCGTCGCCGTCGCCGTCGTCGGGGACCGGTCCGGCCAGGGCGATCCGTCTTGTTTACTGCGACGAGAAAGGAAAGTTTAGGATGGATCCCGAGGCTGTCGCTACCCTACAGCTCGTAAAAGGGCCTATTGGCGTTGTCTCCGTTTGTGGCCGCGCTCGTCAGGGGAAGAGCTTCGTTTTGAATCAAGTGAGTATCATTTGCTCTTTATTTTTGTGGAGATAGATTCTGAAAACTAGGTTTTGTCATTTGGTGAGTTTTGTGAAATCTAGGGTTTTTTGGATTTATGCGATGTCAAAATTTTGGTTAGTTCGTTCATGTAGTTGCTGCTAGTAAATAGGTAGCTCTGTAGACAAATGTGTCTGAGCCGGTTCGGGACTCAAGGTCCCAGGTTCGGGACTCACCAGTGACATTACTCATTCGATGTCTCCCGGTGCCTGGCTAGGGACGGACGTGGTTACCCTTGCTTACAAGAAAACAAATGTGTCCGAGCCAGAATTCAAGTTTATAACTGTGTAGGTGCACGGATTTGATTCATGTATACTCTCTAATGCTAGGTTGCTAAGTTGCGATATTGTGAGATGGCATTTGCTTAATGTGGTTGGAAAGTCTAGGATTTGAAACTTACGTGTAGTTTGTGTAAGCAAATGGGTTCAGATACTTGAGTTTATGGTTCTTGTTTTTTGGCTTTAGTTAGTGATTTGCAATGTTTAGCATGTGGTATAAAGTAAGAGTTTATATACTTTAGATTTATGTAGCTCGAACCTCGGGGAATACTATTGGCAATGTCATGGCATAGAAATTGCTAATATCTACATCAGACATAGGCGTTTCTTTTCAACTCCAAGCTTCACAAACTCAATTTTTAAACCAAATGCCCGTCAAAATTCTTATTTCCTGTTTATGATTTTTGTTGGCCCCTGTATGTAAACATGCATTTTTATTGCTTATTCTCTATTCATTACTGTTGCCTTTGTTTTTGACTCACTCATAGGACTCCTTGTACTTTTAGTATTTAGTTCGCGTTAAGAGGGTGGTATCTGCGACTGCAAGAATTCAAGTGTGTGCATGTTTTGTGTGACTGTTCTATCGAACCTGTATGATTTTTTATGGAGCACTTAGCTTCTCTATGTCTATGTGTAATGTAATTTTGTGGACTTAAAACTACTCTTTTTCTTTTGAAGCTTCTTGGGAGGAGTAGTGGATTTCAAGTAGCATCTACCCATCGGCCTTGTACTAAAGGGCTCTGGCTATGGAGTACACCCTTGAAAAGAACTGCCATTGACGGAACTGAGTACAATCTATTACTATTAGACAGTGAAGGAATTGATGCTTATGATCAAACAGTATGACTTCCATCCATTATTTGATGTTGATTCTAGTTACCAATTGTCTATTTGATGTGGCATTGAGAAGAATGAGGGCAGTGCTGGACTTAAGTTATTTGTGTATTGGCTTTCAATTCTGCTTCATATTAATTTATAGTGATAAAATATTTTCTTCATCATATGTTCACGGCGTTTGAAGGTGTAATATTACAAATTTCTTTCGCTATTTAATTTATTCCTCCTATCTCTTAATTTTTCTTTCTTTCAATTTTTACAGGGAACATACAGCACCCAGATTTTTTCACTAGCTGTTCTCTTATCTAGCATGTTTGTCTATAATCAGGTAGGGGGACTTTTGATTCATATCCTTTAGAAACGCATCTTATCTAAATCTGATGAGTTGCACATTTTCTTTATTTTTCTCTTTAGTTGGTACATGATACTTAAGTAATTTTGTTAGTGTTGCTCTCTTTATTGCTGTATAATATGTACCATTTTTAAAATTTCATTTTTCCTCATGGACCTCGTTTTTTTTTTTTATTATCTGTTCAGATGGGGGGAATAGATGAAGCTGCACTTGACCGTTTATCTCTTGTCACTCAAATGACTAAACATATTCGTGTTAGGGCTGCTGGAGGCAGAACTACATCTGCTGAACTTGGCCAATTCTCTCCAATTTTTGTTTGGCTTCTAAGGGTACAGTGTTGTTCACTAACATTAATGTTCATAAGTTGATGTTTTAAAGTGCATTCATATATTAGGACATGATTTTAATTATTTCTGTAATCATAATGCACACAAACTTTTTTCCCATTGGAATTTGCATGGCTTCTCGTTGTAAGACCCTGTCCTTATTACATTAGAAACTCTTTAGTTGCTTATTTTATATATTTGTTGCATTATTTGCACGGTCTGCCTAAAAATTCTTTCATTTTGCTTAATGAAAGCTTGATTTCTTACAGAGGGAGAAAAAAAAACTTAATCCTGACCTCCTTTTTATGTTTGATACTCTATCTCTATAATTTTATACTTTTCTATTATACCGTGTATTCTTCTCTAAAATGGGAATTACTTGCAGGACTTCTATTTGGATCTAGTTGAGGATAATAGGAGAATAACACCTCGTGATTATCTGGAGCTTGCCTTGAGGCCGGTTCAAGGTAGCGGAAGAGACATAGCTGCTAAGAATGAGGTAGTGTGGTTTCATGAATCTGTTCTCTCAGTCACTTGGGGCCTCACACGTTCTAGGTCTAGAATAGAGAGAAAAAGTTACTTCTGTATAAGCCAAACAAATTCTTTTAGAATTTTGTTCATTATTCTTTCTAACTCTAGCAACCCCTCTCTAGAAATCCATATCAATGTGTAATCTCTGTTTATTCCTTTAATTTCAAAATATATATTTTTTCTGGCTTATAGAAGCTACAGATGGGATAGGAGATCTATACTAGACAGATGTCTTGTGTACTGGAGAATTTAGGAAACTCGATATTTTTTTTTGGCTCCTAGATGTTCTATTTGAGAGTGTAGTAAATTCTTCTTCTTTAGGTACTGTACCGATTTAAGAGTTGTTCTTTCTTTCTTTCTTGTTGGGTAATCTAATCTCGAATGGTATATGCTGTGAAGACTGTCTTTTCTTTCATTGCAAAGTTATTTTTCTCGTTTTATTCTGTTGAAAGGTGTCATATACAAGTTACAACATAAACTAGATATTGGTATTTAAGGCCTAGAATTGAAAGACCCCTTTTTCTTAAGGTGTATTCGTGAAAGAAATGCTCAGCTGGGCCTGGGATGAGGTGGGAGCGTTATCTTTAGAGTAGGCACTGAGATGTTGTAGATAGTCATTTGAGCTTGAAGTGGAGTGTCGTTTTGAGGAGGAGAGTGAGTATATCTATGATGTAAGGATGTTCTTGGGCATCTTCTAGGACTTGAGTGAGTATTGGGGGAGAGTTAGGGAGCTGTTGGATCTCCTTAGGAGGTACTTATTTCATTCAATAAACTAGTACTTATCAAATATATTTTGTAATGATATTTTTGTTTCCTGATGATTATGTAAGTTGATAATAACATCATTTAAGGGCCTATGGAGAAAAGGAGAGAATACCCAATTGTTTAGTATGTAAGATTTGTTGTTTTTCAAAGTCTTTTGATATTTATCACTTTATGTTAGCTCATGCGCGTAGAATTTTGACATTCTGCTTTTTATGAATTTTGGACAAATGGACATTTGTAGTATTTTGTTGTTTGAGCTGATGATCTAGTTGTAATGTCATTCATTCACCAACAGATTCGTGATTCCATTAGAGCTCTGTTTCCTGATAGAGATTGCTTTACTCTCGTGCGTCCTCTAAATAATGAAAATGATCTCCAAAGACTTGATCAGATTTCTGTAAGTAGCACAAGCTTATGGATCTTTTTACATAATATAACTTTGAAGCCAAATTTAGCTGAACTTGCTTACTATTCTGTGGTTCTGCAGTTAGATAAAATGAGGCCTGAATTTAGGTCCGGACTTGATGCGTTTACTAAATTTGTTTTTGAGAGGACAAGGCCTAAGCAAGTGGGAGCAACTGTTATGACAGGTCCAGTTTTGGTGGGTATTACAGAGTCTTATCTTGATGCTCTAAACCATGGTGCAGTGCCTACAATAACCTCTTCTTGGCAGGTTAGTATAACTCATGTACTCTTCGGTATAGTACTCTGGAGATGATTTGGGAGCTTTTCATTGTAAGCTGTATTTTTTTCTTCTCTCATTTTTGAATTGGAATGTTTGGATGTCTGCATTGTCTTGTATTAATACCATGTTATCAGTTGACTTGGGCGCAAAAATGAAATTGGTGGGGAATTTTTTTGTATGAACACATTTCTCTCCTTGTATTGTGAATTTAGTAAACCTGTTATGTAGAGTGCAGACATATAGGAAATTGTTGCTCTTCTAGTGATTGGGATATCATTGAATTAGAAGATAATATTCATCTACATGACATCATTAATTTGCAGAGTGTTGAAGAAGCTGAGTGTCGGAGGGCATATGATCATGCTACCGAAGTGTATATGTCTACTTTTGACAGGTCAAAGCCTCCAGAGGAAGTGAGTGGAAATGCTAACTTGAATTCTCATTAGAGATGCTTATGTTTCTTGATAACATTTTTTTTTTCCTTTAGGCAGCATTGAGGGAAGCACATGAAATAGCTGTTCAAAAATCACTTGCTGAATTTAATTCAAGTGCTGTTGGTGCTGGTCCAGTGAGGAAAAAATATGAGGGGCTACTGGAGAAATTTTATAGAAAAGCGTTCGAGGTAATTAATATTATGAATCTTGTAATTTTATGTTTTTTTTTTCCCTAGTTGTGTCAGTAATTGGAAATGAGACTGTAGAAATCAAACTTAGATGAAGAAGCATCAAATAATGCCTCCAACACTTAAATGCCTCTTTGGAAAGTTGATTTTTGGTAATTATATGGAAAGTTTTGTTAGAGATTCTGGAGAACTTCACGCCAACTAGAGCATAGCTCATTCGACATGAGTGGCCCATGACCAAGGGGTTATGGGTTCAAATCCCCCATCCCAAATTGTTGTTGAACTCAAAATGGAAATTTTGGGAGAAACTGCAGACTTACTCCGTGTGAAAAGTTATTGCTAAACTAGTAAAAGTAATGGCGTTGTAGAATTGCTAAACTTATTGTTCATACATATGTGATGGGACATTTGATCTTCTCTTTTGACATGGACGTATGTATTCACTATTAACGTACAAGGTCAAGATGAACTGATTTGACTTGATATAAAACCACATATTTTACTTAATATATGACAATTTCATAGTATTTCAAGTAATTTTCTATTTTCCGTTTTTTTCTTGAAGTTGCCTGTGATAGATCATTTTCTGCCCCTTGATTTATTTACATGAGTTGGTTGTCTGATGCAGGATTACAAGAGGACTGTATACACAGAAGCAGACCTGCAATGCACAAATGCTATACAAAGCATGGAAAAGAGGTTGAGAGCAGCTTGCCATGCTTCTGATGCTAAGATAAATAATGTTGTGAAGGTAATGTAGGTTTATTCGTCACTATTTTGGGTAAAAAAATATATTTTTGTGTCAGTTTCTAACAGGGACGTTATGTTTCTGGTGGTCTAGAAGCAATTCTAGGGGCATTGAATTAAATGTTAATTTTGTTTTCTTGTTAGAAAATATACTGTGATTTTCACATTAGATATCAACAGGAGGATCTTCAAAGATAAATGCTCTACTTATGAAAACTTTTTGGACATCATATTTTAGTGTAAACTTAATCTATTATTTAGTTTATATAGTTTTGAAACATTATTTAATTACTGGAGATCGTTTATTTGATCTCTAGTAATATATGTATCGCTATATTATAATTTCATGAATCAATGAAATCGTTTCTTATCCAAAAAAACAAAAAAAAAGATTTTCACATTAGATTTGAAGTTTGCGTAGTTATTTTCCGTGACTGATTGAGCTGATCATATTGCCTTTATTGAGCTTCCATCCTTTGTGAAAGTCTCTTCTCTCGTGCAATTATTGATTTATGATTGAGTTCCCTATTTGATTCATGATTGGTTTTGAACATGTCTGTTCAGGTTCTTGGTGCTCTTTTGTCTGAATATGAAGCATCATCACACGGTCCAGCAAAGTGGCAGAAGTTGGCGACATTTTTACACCAGAGGTATGTAATTGTTGTCCCTCATTATTTTTGGATTTTTGGAATTAATGTGACTGATACCATGAAACCTTGCAGTTTGGACGGTCCGATACATGACCTTATAAAGAGACTTATGGATCAAGTTGGATCAGAGAAGAATTCCTTCGCTTTGAAGTGTCGCTCGATTGAAGACCAGCTGAATTTGCTTAAGAAGCAGCTGGAAGCCAGTGAGAAGTACAAATCCGAATATCTGAAGCGATATGAAGATGCCATCAATGATAAAAAGAAGCTTGCTGATGACTACATGAACCGCATAACTAATCTACAGGGTAATTGCAGTTCACTTGATGAGAGATGCTCTAGCCTTCAGAAAACATTGGACCAAGCAAAGCAAGAATCATCGGATTGGAAAAGAAAATACGAAAATGTGTTGTCGAAGTTGAAAGCTGAAGAAGATCAAGCTAATTCCGAAATTGCTGTTTTGAAGTCCAAGAGTAGTGCTGCTGAAGCAAGGCTAGGGGCTGCTCGAGAACAAGCTCAGTCTGCACAAGAAGAGGCAGAAGAGTGGAAGAGGAAATTCGACATTGCTTTAAGAGACACTAAAGCCGCTCTTGAGAAGGCTGCACTTGCCGAAGAGCGCACAAATAAGCAAACAAGGCTTAGGGAAGATGCTTTGAGGAAAGAATTCTCAAGTTCTTTGGCTGAAAGGGTACCTTCATTTTACCCACCCAACTCACTAACATTTGCAAGCATATTCTAGACTTGAATACTTGGAGTGCTATAATCTGAAATTTGTTTTTATGATGCAGGATGAGGAATTGAAGGACAAGGCAGCAAAAATTGAGCAAGTTGAGCAGCATCTGACAACTTTAAGGCTTGAGCTAAAGGTAAACTTCTTAGATCTCTTGTTCTTGGTTTTCCATCATTCTTATCATTTGCATGCTGTCATACCACAATATCAGTTTGCATCTCAATGATGAAAACAGCTTATCATTCTTATACACAACTTTGTTTCTTCTACAGGTTGCCCAGTCAAAAATTGGGAGTTATGATGTGGAGGTAACTTCTTTGAGGCATGAAATAAAAGAACTAAAAGAGAGGCTGGAAACAACAAATGCTAGGGCACAATCATTTGAGAAAGAAGCAAGGATCTTGCAACAAGAAAAAGTTCATTTGGATCAGAAGTACTTATCTGAATTTCAAAGGTTTGATGAAGTTCAGGAAAGGTGCAGACTTGCCGAACACGAAGCAAAGAAGGCTACTGAAATTGCTGATAAAGCAAGAAATGAAGCTAGTGCTGCTCAGGAGGGAAAGAATGAGATGCAGCGGTTGGCAATGGAGCGGTTGGCTCAAATAGAGAGGGCCGAGAGGCAAATTGAGAATCTGGAAAGGCAGAAGAAAGATTTGGCAGAAGACGTGCAACGACTTCGAGGATCGGAAATGGAAGCTCTGTCAAGGGTTTCGTCATTGGAAGCAAGAGTTGAAGAAAGGGAAAAAGAAATAGAATTGCTATTGAAATCGAACAATGAGCAACGTACTAGCAATGTTCAAGTTCTTCAGGGCCTTCTGGATTCCGAACGTTCTGCACATGCTGAGGCCAACAACAGGGCAGAGGCTCTCTCACTTCAGTTGCAATCTGCTCATGCAAAAATTGATCTACTCCAACAAGAGTTCACTAAAGTTCGGCTAAACGAGACCGCATTGGATAGTAAGCTGAAGACAGCTTCTCACGGGAAACGTCTCAGGGGGGACGATGGCGAGATAGGCATGGAATCCGTTCAAGACATGGACACAAATGAAAGAATTTTAAGAGTAAACAAAAGATCTAGAAGCACAACTACTCAACCAGAGGATGGTGGATCAGTTTTCAAGGGCGACGAAGATAATCATAGCCAACAAACAAATCAGGACGACTATACCAAGTTCACTGTCCAGAAGCTTAAGCAAGAACTCACAAAACATAACTTCGGCGCCGAACTGCTGCAGTTGAAGAATCCTAACAAAAAAGACATTCTTGCGCTGTACGAGAAATGTGTACTCAAACTATGATATATTAGATTTGTTGTAGGATTTGTATAGATCTGCATGGAGATATGAAGCTGTCGATCCATTAGGACTATAGAGCGTTTTAAAGGTTTCAAGGGGTTGGTTTTATGGATTTTGTCACGACACCATCCGACCGGGTTCGGGTTAGATTATTGGTTCTCTCACCGTGTGGTTTCTAGATGTGTGTTGTTTGAATTATTATGTATTCTTTGTTTGATCTTTGATGAGTCTAAGCTGTGTTTCTAGAAAGAAAATTGTGGGTCATGTTCATAAACTTGTATTTGCTGGTAGTAAACAAATTAGTGTTGTATCTAACTTGACAGCCATGAATGTCTTAATCTTTGATTGATATTTTCAGAGCATCTCCCTTCCGTTGACTTTTCTTGGCAACTTTCCTTGTTGGTGAACCATGTAATATATGTATGTATACAAATGCATTTATTTTTTTATTTAGAACAAATCTACAAATCCTGAACTTATGACTACCTAACTTAAATAGTTGAATTACAATATTATATTGCTCTCGTTGGCACAAATACTATAGTCTAACCTAACTTAAATAGTTTAATTACAATACTATTATCAAATGAATCAATGCTTATTTATCTTAAAATGATCAAATATGATGCTCCACACACAAAAGCAAGCCCCCAAGGAAACACTTAATTGGAAGTTGTGGAATGTGGGGCTATCCCAAAAGCAGAAGAAGATGCTGCTTCTCCTCTTATCTGATCATACATAGAACTCATCATTTGGTTGCCATAACCAACAAAAACTTCACTGGTTTCCGGCAAATACTCGCCGTTGTCTCTGCCGCCACCTACGGGGTTCGGACGCGAGGAGCTCCGGCGAGGTTGCTTCTGAAAGAAGACCTTTGATGCCACCAATTGGCCGTCTTTCTCGTGCTCTGTAACACCCAAATGGTATTGATGCATTATCCAGTTTGTCTTTTGAGGCTTCATTTGGTTCCCATAATTTGAATACAGAACTAAAATCTTCTTGAAACCCATCACCGCGCCGCCGCCAGTGACCGGCCTTGTCTTGCCGGTTTTGTGCCATCTTGTGTCCGTACCTTCTTCGTCCTTTTGAATTTTCCGGCGTTTTCTTGTGCCGGCGGTGTACGCTTTTGACGGCCGGTGAAAAAAGTGCCTGATTTGCCCGTCTTTTCTCATTCCTGCACTTTTCAACCATAATATGCATGTTCATAAATTTATTACATTAAAGATGTTCTTTAAGTAACCATAGATTAATTCTCATAAACAAACATTTACCAAACAAAATCAAAGTTTTACCACTTCTCTTCCAAACAACATTTTCTATGTCTCTTACAAATTACTTTATCCAAATATAATTTTCGTCTCACTGATTCAAACACTCTTATCTAAACACACTTTATCTAAAACATATTTTTCAAAGAATCTTATCTAAATATGTTTTTTCGTGTAACTACTTATTCAAACCACTCTATTATTTCTTATCCAAAATATGTCCTTCGTGGGTTCGATTGGTCTTAAAATTTTAAATATATATATTTTTTTTTAGAGCAAAGACTTGGTACATCTATCTTTTATCAACCTAACTTTAACCACAATATAATTTTCTTTTTATAAAATATTAAATAAAAAGAATATTATATGTGAAAAACTTGGTAATCCGAACTGCAAAGAAAATAAAAGCGCTTATCAACGAAGTCTCTTTTCCTAATATACTAACATATTTTCTGTCTAAAATTTTTCCCTTTTAACATTTTTCACTATACTTTCTTTTTTTGCAACTTTCATATACTTGTCCCTCCCAACTTTTCTTCGGCATGGATGCACCATTAACTATGTCTGGCCTTCTTTTGTTCAACTATTAGATATCATAAAGTTTTATCTAAAAAATAATTGCTTCGGTGTTGGATAAAAGATGTTTGAAGCCTAGAGACAAAATATGTGGCAAGTCTATCAAAATTTTAGTGTACTTTTATGAAAAGAGGAATTTGGTCTAGATAATGAGCCAGACCAATTGACTAGCGGTGTTACTCGAGAAGAGAAGTTAGTTGGATATATATAGTCATGGCGAAAATTCGTTCTATCAGACCAACTGTGAGCTCTCAAGAGAAGAGGAATTGGTATAAATGACAACTAGACGGATTGACTATATGGGGGTCTTTGTTCGAGGGGAGAATTGAATTCTCAAGTGTCGAACACAAAATATGAGCCTATGGAAAGGCTCAATGGAACTTTGTTTAAGAAGAAGATTGTTGAGATGCAAGCATAGATGTCCCACACTATTTAGATGAAAGAAAGATTATGGATTTATAAGTGAGACACTCATCTCCATTAGTAAGAGACTTTTTGGTTTGAAACAAAAAATTAAAGCCATGATGGTTATATGTTCCAAGTGGACAATATTATATCAATGTGGAAATATGTGTAAGGTTGTCATCCTTATCAATTGATAAATGAGTAATGCCCTTAACTCAACCATGTCGGTAGAATGCCCAGATGTAGAACGAAGACGTTTGGAGCTCGAAAACAAAAAATTGTGAGAGTTTTACCAAACCGGCGGTGTACTCAGAAGAAGAGCAGTTTGGTATGGATGTGAGCAAGACTAAAGATGTACTCTAAGAAGAAGAGTTCGAGTTAGTAAGATATAATAATCGTTGCAGAAATTTGTTCTACAAGTTGATGTACTCTAAGAATAAGAGATCGAGTTAGTAAGATATAATAATCGTTGCAGAAATTTGTTCTACAAGTTAACCGGCGTACTCTCAAAAGAAGAGAGTTAGTTTGGATCAGTCTAGACGGATTAACTATTCGAGGGGAGGCTTAGTCTTTGTTTGAAGGAAGGAAATAATCCTTGATTGTCGAATGCAGAAGACAAGCCCATTGGAGAGGCTCGGTAGAACTTTGTTCAAGGGGAGGATTGTTGAGATACAAATTAAGTTGTCCTACATTGGGGGAAGGTCACGGGTGTATATAAGTGATTACAACCATCTCCATTGGTATAAAATCTTTTGGATAAAACAAAAAACAAAGTGATTAAGGTATATGCTCAAAGTGGACACAATATCATACCATATGGGAATTGTCATCCTTATCATGGATAATCATCATGGAGTAGCTCAGTGAATAAAGGCCGAGACTTGGAATACTAAGAGATGATATACTTAATTCATGAGACTAGCCTACCCTAAAAATTAAATTCTATAAATTTCCTTGACATCCAAATATATTATAGGATCATATTATATATCTCCAAAGAATAATTAATGTGCACATAAGCAAGCATCCCCGGATGCTATGGGAAGAATCTGCATCAGGTCTCTATCACTAGAAATTAAAGAGTAAGGGGATTCGAACTTATGACATCATGATCATTAGGTGTACACCCATGCCGCCTCTTATTGACAACATTATGAGCACGTTCAGTATAGAAGGAATGAGCATGACCAAAGGGACATGGCAGCATGGTGGTGAGCTGCCCCTACAACGATAAAGTCTATTTTTATCTCATAAAAAACCTATGATACAATTTGTAGATAAATTAATCTAATATTTGATTCAATGCATGAAAACTAAAAACTTGTCAAAGTAATAACAATAATTGGAATTAAATAAAAAAAGAAATACCAGGTAGATTTTGAGGGTGGGTGTAACAAATGCCATCAGCTCCATCCAATGTTGGAATAAATTGATCAATTAGTTGATGAAGCTTACGCTTGTCACGCTTCACCTTAGCCTCTAAATGTTCCATTATTTGCTCATCGCTGGGATCGAACTTCACACCCGCTGGAACTCTCCGCCAATCTTCAAATCCACCACCCTATTATATACAAATTAATTAATTAAATCAAAACAAATCCCATAATTAATTTGAAATATTATGATGAACCTGAAATTGGAATTGAAAAGAATGGGCGCAAGACGGGCAAACAATTAGCTGAGGATCCAATGCGGAAACGCCGTCGTTTATGAGATTACGGTTTAACCAATTCATTTGTGTTACGATAATTCTGACGATGATTTTATATGAATATATACAAAATCAAACCGACATAGTGGAAAGAAAATGACATAAAAATGCTTAAAAAACAAAAAGGCTTCCTTGGAGAGGAAGTTTTGTTGAGTTTCCTACGCGCTTTCTCAATAAATACTGTCGTTGACTAAGTCAAACCAGATAAACCTCTCCATAAACCCTAAACCAAATAAGTTTAAGGTTCGAATTTCTATTTCTTTTCTTTTTAATTTTCTTTTAGTAACACAAATCTAATTTCAGTAATATGAATGGTCGGAAATGTATAACAATTGTCGTTAAGTTAATAAGCATGTTTGGGCACCCATTCGATCAATCACAAATACCGATTCTTACGGGGTTCGAACTCGTGACGCTAGTGTTGAACCGATTTACAACCACACCATGAAATCATCGCGCCACTGATCTCTTGGGTGGAAAATTATAATGAGTTGGTTGAATAGTTAAATGTATTAAATAGTATGAAATTTCAACTCAAAATTAATTAATTATGAGAGAACATTAACTAATCTATCTTATAAATACAAAAAAAAATCATTTCAACAAAAGTTTTTTTAAAAATTAAATTTAATCTATGATGGTCACATAACCAAAAATTAATTTGTACATAGTTTTCTTAAAATTCAAATGATTGTAGAGTCAGATAATATATCTTGTGAAAATAATCAAGATGTGCATAAATAATTTTTTGCATAAAAATTAAGTGTGTTTGTTTGTTTGTTTTGACATGAAGTGTGTTTGTTTTTGTGTGGAAGAAGAGTGGTAAAACAACCATTCTTCTAAAATTAGGTAGTAAACAACAACCTTTAACTATCGCATCACATCCTTCATCAAACTTCATATAAAATTTGTCACTTAGCCATTATTAACATTAATTTTCAAACGAGTAGTAAATTATCTCAACCACTACTAATATCAATCCTTACCCTTAACTACGTACCATTAAGCATTTTAATCCACTCCTTATTATAAAATCCAAACACACACATGGATAATAAATAATTAAAAATTATTTAGAAAGAAACGAAAACTCCTTTGAAAGGAGTATACATGAAATCCACACGTTGCAATCATATTCCTAGACAGCCCGCGTTAAGTATTCGAGTCTTCATATCCATTGGTGTAAATTGTAATGATTGGTTAATTAAATTCATATCATAGGAATTGTAAGGGCATTTTGGGAATAAAGTTAAATTAAATCAAGAAACTTGGGCGCTAAGGTTCAAATGCTGAACATAGGAAGAAAAAACAAAACATAAGTGGTTCTAGCAATGCCCCGCGTACGTAAGAAAATCGAACATTCAACTACAATTTGACTTTTAGCCCAATAAATCCAAGAAAAATAAATTGATTATTAATCGACCTATATATTTTCTTCGAAACTGAGGTATATATATAAAAAACATATCGATTTTCTTTGGTTTGCGAGGACATCCAGATTTTTGAAAAATTGAATTCTTAAAATTCTAATCAAAATATTGATTAAGGTATTTGTTGTGCAAGTTCTAGATAAATATCTAATCTAAGAGTGAATGTACAATTACCAATTCAAAACAAAACATAAAAGAGCAATAGATAAGGGAAGAGAAGATATGAATTTGATTCGAACTATTGGTTCTGAATGCGTTTGTTTCTAATAAGTGTCCGGTCGGACATCCGGACTTCTTTTGTGAGCTGTTTATGTCGTTCTGAGAGGGTATACCTCATTTGTTTTGATTCCATGTTTTGGCAACGTTTGTTTGAAGTCATTTATCTGTTTTCGAAGATGTTCTTCGTATAACAGGTTCAGGTTGCCGTTGG
>JBBMEF010000025.1:1608784-1636137 GCA_037832685.1 Sicyos baderoa
TTTCCTGAACTGAATGTGGAACATAATCGCTCCAGTAAGTAAAAGTGCGCCCACCAATATAAGAACAATGTACAACACCGAAGTGCAATCTCCTCCCTCGCTGCAAACGCCGCCTGCTTCTTTTCGTATCGGTTGAACTGGTTTACACGCACCATTTCCCTCCCTACATAAATCAGGATTGCCTAGAAAGCTATTTTTGTACCCTTCTGTCTCAAAGTGTGAAGGAAGTGTCCCACTTAAGTGATTGTATGATAGATTCAGAACATTGAGGTTCAAATTCTGTAACCCGTTTGGGATCCCTCCATAAAATTGATTGCCTGAAAGATCAAGGTAATTGAGTACCGGCAAGCTAGCAAGTTCCTCAGGTATTTCCCCAGAGAAGTTATTATTAGCTAAATTGAGCTCATTCAGCCTCCCCCAAGCCTCAAACCTGTCACCGAGATATCCGGAAAACATATTGTTTTGAAGATCTAACTTGCCAAGCAGTCTCAATTTCGTAAGGCTCTCGGGGAAATTCCCAATGAACTTGTTATGGTCAACAGAAAAACCTACCATATTACGCAAAGAACCAATTTCATCCGGAATAGTTCCTGAGAAGTTGTTATGAGAAATGATAAGCAAACTCAACTTTTTGGAATTAGCTATCTTCTTTGAGATTGGACCAGAGAAGGAGTTGTTTGAAAGTTCAAGAAGATTAACACCTGGAAGTCCCCATACATTTTCTGGTACATGACCCGAAAAGTTGTTGTTCCCTAACCGGATCCTGGTAAGACTGTGGCATTTACCGAGACTCGCCGGGAGTTTGCCGGAAACCAGGTTATTGAGCATCATTATCTCTACCAACACCCCTTTCTCACACAATGCCTCTGGAAGCCGGCCAGTAAAGAAGTTGTCTGAAATGTCTAATGATTTCAAAGGCGAATATCTCCCCAAATCTCTTGGCAACTCCCCTGAAAGTCTGTTCCGAAACAGCTTGATCTCCCTCAAAGTCCTCGATGCCCCCATACATTCTGGCAAGCTGCCTTCGAACTGATTCTCAAACACATTAATGCTTTCAAGGCGCAACTCAAACAATTCACCCGGAATCGGCCCGACAAACTTGTTCATTGATAAATCCAGCATCCGCAATGACTTGAGTTTCGAAAACCCATCTGGTAACTCACCGGACAACGAATTGTTAAACAACTCAATCTGTGTCACGCTCGATAACTCCGTCAACCCCGCCGGAAACGACCCACTAAGCTTATTCATACTCAAATCCAAAAGAATAAGATTCTTAAGCCCCCTCAACGTATCAGGAATCTCCCCCTCCAAATTACAATTCGTCAACCAAAGAACCTCAAGATACGACAGATTCCCAAACTCCGCCGGAATTTTCCCAGGAGTAAACGGATTATAAGACAGATTCAACATCCTAAGATTAGAAAGGTTTCCAAGAAACGCCGGGATCGGACCCCCAAAAAAATTCAAAATAATAGAAAACGACTCAAGGTTCTGCAACCGAGAGAAACTCTGCGGTATTTCACCGGAAAAATTATTCCCGGACAAATCCAAGTAACGAAGTTTCGGAAAATCGCCAATGGCGGAAGGCAAGGAACCGGTGAGAAGATTTTGGCTAAGATCAAGATACTCAATTTTTGAACACAGCGAAATATCATCCGGAAGAGCAGAATGCAAGAAATTATCGTAAAGAGACAGGTAGAGAAGATGAGGAAGCTTACAGAGACGAGTGGGAAAAGGGGCAAAAATATGAGAGCTCGGAAGCTCAATCGAAATGACCTGAAAATGATCGTCGCAGGTGATTCCGTACCACGAACATGGATTCCGGTCGCCGGCGTTCCAGGAGAAGAGAAAATTTTCGCGATCTTCAATGAAGTTTTTGAAGGATTGAAGAATTTGACCATCTTCGTTGAGGGAAAACGAAAACAGGGGAAAACAGAGGATGAACAACAACAAGGGGAAGAGAAATCTAGGGTTTAGGCATAAATATAATACCATAATTACTTGTAATTATGGTGTTATATTTAAATTGCGAACAAAATTGTTTTTTTTTTTTTTTTTTTTTTTACTTTACGAAATTAGAGGTGAGTTTTGTAGTTTTATTTATGGGTATTTAGAATGTAAAAGAGGCTAATTATTGGAGATTTTTTTTCACCTACCCAAAAAATCGGAGCAAAAATTAGTTGTAAGAATGGGGTCCTCCCACTGCCAAGACAAATCCTTGTTTTTTTTATTGATATTTCGAACCAAAACACACATTTTATATCAAAATTCCAACAATTATTTTCCAATTAGGATGAAAATTAATAAGGATTTTTTTTTTTTCATGAAATACCAAATTGATAAAATATTTACAACATTAGGCAAATTTGAAAATTTGCAACCATAGTCAAATATACGGTGTACAATAATATTTTTTATACTAAATAACTAATACATAATACCGATGAGTATTATTTATATTATATATTTAACTATGGATGCTAAATATTTTTAAATTTGCATAGATGGGTAATTATTTTGTTAAATTTGACTATCGAGTACAATTTCTCAATTAATAATTAACTTTAATTTTTTTTTTTTTTTTTGAAAAGTAATTAAATTTTGTCTTTTTAGTTAAGAACAAAAATCGGTTCCTACGATACGAGGAAAATTATAGTAGTCTTCATCATTTAAAATACTAAGGTTTTTTTTTTTTTTATATAAATTTTAAAACTAAAGTTATGGCTGTATGTTCATACAAAATATTTACATGCTAACTATGGATGCGGAATTAATGATTGAACTCACAAAATTAGTTCGTCTTTATTAATAGATACAACCAATTATTACCTCCTTTTCTTAAAAAAAAAAAACAACAAAATACCACTTTTTTTAGTACAACAAAATACCACTTTATAAAACTAATAAATAACCACATAAAACCTTAATTCTACCAACTAAAGCTAACAAGTAGGAACCCCACCTAAATCTGATTTCATTGTTTGGTTGTAAATCAGTTCAACACTAACGTCACAATAATTAATATTTGTCTCCAACTCTAATATCATATTAGATAATTTGACATCACACCTGGCTAAAATTGATAGAACGAAACCTCAAAACATGATAGGAATTACTCGATAATTCCTACCAAATTTAAGAATTGTTTGAAGCAAACAAAAAAAAAAAGTTATGAGGGAATGACTTCCCTATTAATGTTTTAGTCATCGACAAATCATTCTTCACCATCAATATTTATATCCTAGTAATAATTATTTATCAATTAAAAATACTTTTATTTTTAAAATTATTACCAAAATAATGATACCATTAAATAACTAACCATTTTAATGATGTGCAAAGGTTTTTAGTTAAATGAAGTGATTTGATTTCTTTTAAAACCATTAAATTAAACCTACAAATTAGTGAACCAATTGCCACGTTGGCTGGAGAAGGGGCCAAAAACACAATTCATAAACTTGGAGCCCATGTTTGCAATCCAAAGTTCATGGATGAAAGAAAGAAGGGCCCTATAAATTAGAAATTCAGACACAAATTTAAAAAAGGAAAAAAAAAAAAACAAATGGTGGAGAAAAAAAAAAAATACATAAAAGGAAGAAACTGACTTAAAAGTTCATCCAAAATGAGGAGAAGCACATGGGGAAGAGAGTTGGGAATGGTGCTAAATTAAAAAAAAATTAAAAATTAAAAAAAAAAAGAAATTAAAGAGAATTATGAGAGGTTGGATTAGAGTGAGAAGAATCTGTTGGTTATTTGTTCTTCAATTTGCCTTTACCTTCAAAATTTCTTCTTCCTTTTTTACATCATTCATTATCTTTTATTATTATTATTGTTATTCGATGATCATAATAATTCTTCAATTCTGCTTTTTTGTTCCTTGATTATTACGGTGTATTTAGGTTAAAGTTTCTGAAGGGGAAAAAATTCGTTGTTCGATTTTTGTTTCGGAAGACTGTTCTTCGTTTTTGATTCTAGGGTTTCCCTGTTTCTGCGTTTTTTCTTCGATCTTCCATGGAAACTGGTGCTTCGGACGATGAAAATCTCAATCGGAATGATGATAATGTCAACAAAATTAGTAACTCAAGTGAAGGTCTAAACAAGCCCAAGCGCCAGATGAAGACTCCGTTTCAGCTTGAAACCCTAGAGAAAGCCTTTGCTAGTTCGTTCATAATCTTTCCCTATTTTTTTTTCTTCTTGAATTTTGTGTATTTTTTTGTTTGTTGTTTATGATTTTGTTGTGTTGGGTTGATTTGATCAGCGGAGGCGTACCCAACAGAGGCGACGAGGGCTGAACTGTCTGTGAAATTGGGGCTTACTGATCGGCAATTGCAGATGTGGTTTTGTCACAGGAGGTTGAAGGACAAGAAGGCACCGACACCGACACCGGTACCGGCCAAGCCGAAGTTGGTACCAACGTTGCCTGATTCTCCCATTGATGAATTGAGAGTGGTAGCCGAGCCGGGTAGTGATTATGCTTCGGGGTCGGGTTCGAGTCCATTCGGGGATGCTGGGTTGGGTAATGTGGGACTTAGAAGTGGTGCAGACGATATGCCAATGGTGAGAAGGTATTATGAACCTTCAAGGTCTATTATGGAACTTAGAGCTATTGCCTGTGTGGAGTCTCAGTTAGGTGAGCCAGTGAGGGAGGATGGACCTATCCTTGGGATTGAATTTGATCCATTACCACCTGATGCTTTCGGAACACCTATAGGTATGACTGATTTTTATTAATATTATTTTATTTATGTAACCGCAAGTCAGAGCTTAGCTCCCCTATACTAGTAGTATCTGCACCCACTCCAAGGCCTGGATGAAAGACTTCTCGTTGGATTGGAGTGTTATGAAGATGGAGAATTATATGGTTAATTGGAGTTATGTATCAATAGGGGTGAGCCTAAGAAATACGTGTTCTTGGGAACCCAGTTAAAAAGAACAGTGCTTTATTGGCTTAATGGATTCAGTGTTTTCCTTTAGAACCTAATTCTTGTGGTTTAAGGCATTTATGACTTGTGAACATGTTAGTTTTTTTAAAAGATTGGAATCCTTTGTTGTGGCTTCATTCCTTTTTTGTTTTGTGTGAGAGACCTTACAGGAGAGCCTTTGGTGTTACATTAGCCTTTACCCAAAAAAAAAATAAAAATAAAAAATAAATAAATATATATATATATATATATATATATATAAAACCGAGAAATGTTTGAAGTTTGAACTAGCTAAAACTTAAAAGCTCTTCTCTCTAGTTCAAATGTTATGTAGAGGACATTCTTTAGAGCTTAGTTTTCTTTACTTGCATCATAAATACTGATACAAGTCATACGACTACCATCTAATGTTGTAAAGTTGATTTGTGGTTTTGATTTACTTGAAGTGAAAATTTTGCCATATATATATATATATTTTTTTTTTTTTCTTTAATGGATAAAACTGCTTGAAAAGTGTTACTTGGTTCATTGCATTTGTTCAAATATACCTAAAAAATCTATTTTGTTTGCATTAGTCGACTCTATTATGATCAGTTTTTCTTCTAGAATGTTGTTATCTTAT
The DNA here is from genome assembly GCA_037832685.1 of Sicyos baderoa. Classification (NCBI taxonomy): domain Eukaryota; kingdom Viridiplantae; phylum Streptophyta; class Magnoliopsida; order Cucurbitales; family Cucurbitaceae; genus Sicyos; species Sicyos baderoa. Next base: position 1,614,332 of record JBBMEF010000025.1, read on the forward strand.
TGAGTATGACAAGTATTCTGGGCGATAATAGTATTTTGCTGAACAGTTTCTTACTTGTGTTAAACAGTGGCAGAACAGCAGAAACGATCTGGGCATTCATATGGGGACAAATATGAACATCGAGATGCGAAATCAAACAAAGTTAGTCGATTTTGTTAATTGAATGCGGTGTTTTATCGTACTTTAGCTTTTCTACCCAATGTTGACATGTTGATTCATCCTGATGATCTAAACCTTTCCTCATATTTTTTCTATTCTCTCTGTTTCGATTATTCACGATGTTACGCTTTTTGTGTATAAAATTTTCTATTGGGCACTTCACTTAAGGTCATCACCTATTCCCCCTTGCCTTTATGCCCTGGAGAGTTGCTTCAGCAGTCGGTTTAGAACAAACTGGCAGTTGTGTGTTTTTTTAACTCCCCTAATTGCTATCGAAGTGAGTCTTTGCAAATTAAAATTTATTATTCATATAAAATGATAGAATGCACATGCAAAAACAATTAGTCCATCTTGAAGGGAGCTTAAATACAGAAAAAAGAAATAAAAGATTGTAGTTATAAGAAAAGGGCTCTAATTTCGCCTGGGATCACTACAAAGCTCCATGGTAACATACACCCAGAGGGGGAAGTGTTGTAGTTAAATATTATCAAACTGTGATCCACAATGTAATGGGAAGAGAGGTTGTCCTCCATCGGGCTCTTCCCATGCCCCTAAACAAGCGGTCAGTCCTTTCTCCTAAACAGCATGTAAAACACCACTTCATAAAGTCATTATAGAAGGTGCAGAGAGTTCTTAATGGATCATTCTCAAATACATATGTTTCATTAAGCTGATATATTAACTAGTGGAAATGGCTTGACATGTGTATCTAGTTCTTCTGGTTTATCATGTTGAAAATGGATTGAATTTTCATGCAGGCGAGTGCAAGGGCATTCCCCGAATATCCATTTATGCCAGACCAGTCTAATACTAGAGCTGATGTGTATGGACCAGTTGCCCAATCACATTATCCAAATTCTTTAGTTGAGGTTTCAGCAGCCAGGACACCATTTTTGCTTGGTCATGAACAGTTGAACAGGAGTCACAATTACCATGGCCAGGTCTCAAGGATTCGCCATTTTCCTCAACAGGAGAAGCAGGGAGTTGCAATGTCATCTCCTGCTGAAGATAACACATTTGTTCCTGTAAGGGATTCCTTTACTAGTACTAGAACGAATTCTCAGTTTACTGATCACCCAATTGTTCGACAAGAAAATTCATATTTGTCGCCAGATGGGCATGTTTATCCTAACGATGTTGTTATTAGGATGGAAAGGAAACACAAGGTATTCCTTTAAGCTTTCAAAAGATGCTGTGATACTTTTTTTGTGTGTGTGAAAGTAGAGTTGGCATTATCTTGTTTCTTACTGTTTCCTTCTGTAGAATGAAGAAGCTCGTCCGAACAAAGAAGTTGAAACCCATGAAATAAGAATGCGAAAAGAGCTTGAGAAACAAGATAATTTGAGGAAAAAGGTTTATGTTTTTATTTTTATTATTTTATTTTATGAATTCAAGAAACTATGTTTTAAACATGTACTTGTTTTACTAAGAAAAACTGAAAGAAACTTTGCTTAGATAAACAATAATTTTTGTTGTTGGTAGAATGAAGAACGAATGAGGAAAGAAATGGAAAAGCAAGATCGTGAAAAAAGGAGAGAAGAGGAGAAGTTACTGCGAGAAAGGCAGCGGGAAGTGGAGAGATTGAAGCGTGAGGAAAGACGTGAACTTGAACGAAGGGAAAAGTTTCTGCAGAGGGAGTATTTGAGGGTAAGTTAAGAAGGTTCAAGCGTTTGTTTCCTATTAGCTGCTAGGTTCTTAAGGAAATCTCTAAAATAGGTAATTAGTTATCCTTGTTCATCATCATTTACTTTAACTTTAGGCTGAGAAGAGGAAACAAAAAGAAGCTATTCGCAAAGAAAAGGAAGCCTTAAGACGCAAAGCTGCTATTGAGAAGGCTACTGCTCGTAGAATTGCCCGCGAGTCTATGGAGCTTATTGAGGATGAACAGCTTGAACTAATGGAATTGGCAGCTGCAAACAAAGGATTATCCTCCATATTAAATCTTGATCATGACACTTTGCAGAATCTTGAATCATTTCAAGGTTTGCATTGTTTTTGAGTTGCCACCTATTTTAGATACTAATATCTTTTGAGCTTTTTAACTTCCAGTATTGTAAGACTAGGTGTAACCATCCAGGCGGTACTTGGTTAGCTCAACTGCATTGCTAGTTCAAATACTTGTACTAGCCTAACTGTCCCCAAGGGGTGGCGCAGTGGTTAAAAACTTGGGCTTTGAGAGTATATGCTCTCCTCAAGGTCTCAGGTTCGAGACTCACTTGTGAAACTATTCCTTCGATGTCTCCGGTACCTGGTCTAGGGACGGGTGTGGTTACCTTGTTTCAAAAAAAAACTTGTACTAGCCTAACTTAGTTCATCAAATGACAAATCAGATTACTCCTGTTACTAAACCAAACAATTTTTGTTCTTATGATAAAGTTAGGACTCTTGTTTTTGTTTGCTTTGGCTATTTTCTGAATCTTACAGTCAGCTGTTGGCATATTATTTTTCAGATTATTTAGGTGCATTTCCACCCAAGTCTGTGCAATTGAAAAAACCATTCAGCATTCAGCCTTGGATCAATTCAGAGGAGAACATTGGTAACCTTCTCATGGTACATCTCAAAGCCTCCCTCTTTGTAGAATTCAATGAACATTTTAAGAGGCATGGTATTTTTTAAAAAAATAAATAATTTAATTTTAAGCTGTTGGAGGTTACTTCTACACATTTTCTTGTGTAAATGCTGAGTTTTTTTAGAATACGATTTTTTAGAAGAGAATATGCCAACAGCCTTAAATTTAAGAGTTGGACGATTTCTGTTAAATGTCACCTTATTCTCTTAAATTGTGTAACTGTTATGTTGTCACAATTTGTTTTTATAAAGCTTTGGCTTTGTGCTTCATGTAACTTGTAGTTCATTTTGTTGGTTGATATAATTAAATTTATCCCAACTCACCAGCTTAAGTTTTTGGGTTGATTGGTGATTTAACATATCTCAACATGGCATCAGTCTATCAGAGTAGGAGGTCCTGAGTTCGAATTCCTGCCAAGTCGTTTCTTCCCCAATTAAAATTAAATTCCACTTGTAGGGCATTTCTCAAATTTTAAATCCCACAAGTGAGAGAGAGTGTTTGTTGATATAATTAAATTTACCCCAATCCACCAGCTTAAGCTTTTGGGTTGATTGGTGATTTAACATAATTCAACACATTTTGCATCGTTTATACTTCATCTGATTAGTTTTTACTCTGGCTATGGCTATGGCTATGGCTATGGCAAGAACTTTTCCAGTTTGGATGCTGGAATATCTGTTTGAGAGGAAAATGGACGCCTAAATATCTCAAGTTTGTTTTCCAGGTCTGGAGATTTTTTATTACATTTTCTGATGTGCTAGAGCTATGGCCATTTACTCTAGATGAGTTTGTTCAAGCTCTTCATGACTATGTAAGTCGCCCATGAGGACATTTTTTCCTCAATAAAATATTTTCAAGTTTGTTTCCTATCCGTTTTGACACCTTTTTAAATCCAATCCTAGGATTCAAGATTACTAGGTGAGATTCACGTTTGTCTTCTGAGACTGATTGTAAAAGATATTGAAGATGTTGCAAGAACACCTGCTGCTGGATTGGGAATGAATCAGAATGGTGTTGCCAATGCTGGAGGTGGACATCCGCAGATTGTTGAAGGGGTAATCACTTCGAATAATGTTACTAATTGTATATTCTAAGATGATTCTCTTTCTATCTTATCTGAACCATCTGATATTTTATTGTGTCAGGCATATGCGTGGGGGTTTGACATTTGCAACTGGCAGAAACATTTAAACCCATTAACATGGCCTGAAATATTTCGACAATTAGCACTATCAGCTGGATTTGGACCTCAGTTGAAGAATAGGAGTTTGGCATGGTCTGAAATGCGTAGCAATGACGAGGTTTATTTTTTAGTTTGTTAAATCACCGATGAACCCAAAAGCTTAGCTTAAGCTAATGCTAATGGGTTATTGTCAATTTAATTATATCAATATAACATAATTCTTTAGCAATGGGCGTTTACTTCTATGTGATAGAGCTCTTTAATTTTTGTACTACATGACCAGAAAATTCATTGTCATTGAGTGGCAATGTCAGTTAGCAAAACATGTATAGGAAGGCTACTATCAATAGTGAAGGGCAAGGAACTATTCGTTTTAGTTATATTGTTAATACTATAAATATTGGCATTGTCTGAAAGTTCTGAATTCCAAGGCGACTCCTGTACATGCATGAATTTACATATTAAAATGAGACCATTTAAGCAGTCAATGTTTTTTTTTTTATTATTATTATTATTTTATTGAGTTAGTCTTGGTTTGTAGGCTAAATGTGGTGAGGACGTAGTTTCTACTCTTCGTAATGGTTCAGCAGCTGAAAATGCATTTGCTGTCATGCAAGAGAAAGGTTTGTTAGCTCCTCGAAGATCTAGGCATCGGCTAACTCCTGGAACGGTCAAGTTTTCTGCTTTTCATGTCCTTTCACTAGAAGGCAGTGAGGGATTAACAGTACTAGAGCTTGCTGAGAAGATACAGGTGAGCTTTGTATTTCTGTGGAACGTGAAATTTTATACTATGCCTTTTATGCTGGCTAATATTATTAAGAAACTTACGCATAAGTCAATTGTGCAGAGGTCTGGACTTAGAGATCTGTCTACAAGCAAAACACCAGAGGCTTCCATTTCTGTTGCTTTGACAAGGGATACTAAGCTATTTGAAAGAATAGCTCCTTCCACATATCGTGTACGAGCCCCCTACTGGAAAGATCCAGAGGAGGCCGAGGAAATACTTTCAGTAGCCAGAAAGAAAATTCAGGTATTCCAGAATGGGTTTTTGACTGGAGAAGATGCTGATGATGTTGAAAGAGACGAAGAATTTGAATGTGATGATGTTGATGATCTTGAAGTTGATGATGTTGCAACGACAGCTTTGGTGAACGAAGATGTTAGCAAAGGAGATATTAACTTGGGTGTTGAGAATGAGAACTTATGTCATGATATTACTGGAAATGCACAAAATGAAATTGGCAAAGATATACTGTTCCCCCTCAGTGGCTCCAAGGACACGAACTATTTAATACCTTCAAAACAGTTTGCTGTTGTTGATGAGACTGCTATTAGTGATCTTGATCAAGAAAATATGGAGATTGATGAAAGCAAGGAAGGTGAATCATGGATTCAAGGACTTACAGAAGGCGAATATCATGGTCTCAGTGTTGAGGAGCGCCTAAATGCTCTTATTGTCTTAACCAGCATTGCAAATGAAGGAAACTCAATTCGCCTAGTTCTTGAGGTAAGCATCACTTCTAGTTTGGTTCATGATAGTTATTCAATGTCTTAGATACTTCAATTTTATTGGAAGATTTTGATTTTAATAATAAAGGTCGGTCATATAGGATCGCTTGGAAGCTGCAAATGCTGTTAAGAAGCAAATGTTGGCAGAGGCTCAGATTGATAAATCTCGGCTAAAAGAAGAAATCATAACTAAATCTGATTTTCCAATTCACATAGCGAGCAAGGTGGAAACTGAATTCAATGGTTATGCTATGGAAGGTGGCCAAAGCCCTTTACCCGCTGTTTACAATAAGAACAATGAAACGACCCCAAGCACTGCAGAAAACCTCTGTAGTATGCCTAATGAGAGAGCTACTTTATTGCCAGATCTTTTCCCAGGCCCAGATAACTTTTTGACTCAGCAATGTGGACATGCTTCAAAGAGGTCACGGTTACAGTTGAAATCTTACATTGCTCACAGATCTGAAGAAATGTACACATACAGGTCCTTGCCTCTTGGTCGAGATCGTAGGCGTAATCGATATTGGCAATTTGCTACATCTTCTTCAAGCAATGATCCTGGTTCTGGGAGAATCTTTGTTGAAATGTATGATGGAAAATGGAGGCTTATTGATTCTGAAGAGGTAGAATTTTCTCATATTTTGTTACACATCTCTTAAACAGCTGAATTTTACAGTCCAATCATTTGTGTTTAGATTCTGACATGCATCTTTTGACCTCCGTAACTAATCTCTCTTATTTGTAGGGCTTTGATGCTCTTTCAATGGCCTTGGACACACGGGGGACTAGAGAATCACACCTTCGCATAATGTTGCAAATGATAGAGGCATCATTTAAGGAAAATGTTAGGAGGAATCTGCAGTGTGCCAATGTGATGGTTCAAAGTCGAATTACTCCTAAAAATGAAAATGATGAATCAAGTTCTAGTCCCGACTGTAACGCTGCCAGTTTTAACAGTCCTAGCAGTACTGTTTGCGGTTTAAATTTGGATACCATTGTTACATCATCTTCATTCAGAATTGAGCTTGGGAGAAATGAAAATGAAAAGACGGCTGCATTTAAAAGGTATCAAGACTTGCAGAGGTGGATCTTAAGAGATTGCTTTAGCACTTCAATGCTATGCGCCATGAAATTTGGAGAAAAAAGATGCACACCGCTGTTGGGGATTTGTGATTCTTGCTTGTGCTTGTTCGATTCTCAACATTCTCACTGCTCTTCATGCCATCAAAATTTTGGCACTAGTGGGAACGATATTATTTTTCTGGAACACAAACGTCACTGTGAGAGGGAAAGGAAGTCGAACCACTGGGATACACACGCTTTAGATGAATCTCTTCACCTCAAATGTAGATTGCTGAAGGCTCTATTAGCTTTCATCGAGGTAAGCAATAACCATCAATGCATTTTACAGCATGATTCTATTTTACTTCTACATATGAAGGCTTATGCCTGCATTTTGGCTTCCTTGACTGATTCGTGAGACTCGTATATCATTATAATTCTTTTTTCCCAAAGGTACATGTTCCATCAGAAGCTTTTCAATTGTTTTGGTCAGAAGAACAAAGGAGAGATTGGGGTGTCAGGATGAAATTATCCTCATCTATTGAGGAGCTTCTACAGGTATTTCTGCATTTTTTTGTGCTGAGCTTACTATAAAGCTCTTATACACCTCCAACCCTGGATCTTTTAAACTACGGATATCGACTATCTTCATCTACTACTCTCAAAGTAATTTGTTAGCAGTTACCACATTTGCTTGAAGTAGCAGGAACTTGTTTTAACATTAATCAGGTGTTGAAATCAGTGGTTCCTTGATTCACCATTACTGCACATGCTTGTTCACTACATTTAAAACACGATATTTTTTTCCTAACATGCTAGTTTACTCGTTGGTGCTGTTTGGCACAAGATAGTGAACGCCCATGTAATACTGCATACAGCTAGTGAATTTGGAGTTAATATTTAAACATATTAATGTGTATAATGAAGTATGCATCCCTGATGTCTCTGATCCTTGCTCAATCTTGTATCTGTATTTGAATCCAGAATCTGTTCATATCAAATCTGGTAATTATTTTTAGTTTCTGGTTACACTATTCTTGGAATGGACGAAGCTCTAACTGCTATCTTGTGTTGATGAATTTTACAGACGTTGACCCTGTTTGAAAGTGCAATTAAACGAGACTTTCTAAAATCAGACTTTACAACAACAGACGAGCACCTGCGCTCATGTTCCATCTCTGGGAGTGTTACACATGACGCAGCGGATATTGGGTCTGTTCTTACATTACCATGGATTCCACGGACTAGCGCAGCTGTTGCTTTAAGGCTTTGTGAGATAGACGCATCAATTTATTATATCGGGTGTGAGAAACCAGAACCTGACCAGGATAAGGAAATCAGAGGACATATTGTAAGTTATTTTTCTCTTCTTGCAGACGTTTTAGGATCTATCATGAAACGTGTTAATGCATGTTTGCTTTGTGTGCCTTGTTGCTAGAAGTGTGTTATTATCCTTCAAATTGATTTACTTGCCTCTCTGCAGAACTATCCCAGTAGATATGCCCAGGTTAAGAACGATGAACAGACGAAACTAAACGAACTGGACTACGATGATCTGATTAAGAAAGAAAACTCAGCTGACCCAAAAAGTTCAAGGAACAGCTACAAACGCAGTCGAGGAAATCTGGATTATGGACGTCGTAGAAGGTGGCCGAAAAAAGTTAATGGTTCTACTAAATCTAGCCGCACACGTCCAAATATAAAGTATAATGAGAAGATGAATCAAGGACCGAGGGAACTGGAGCAAGGAACACAGGTTATGGGGGTACGAGGTCGCCGCACAGTGAGGAAGAGAAGGGCTGAGAAGGGCATTCCAGATGAAGGATTGTTGGGGCTAGGGCCTAGTAGTAGTACTCAGAATATAGATGAATCCCCAAAAGATTATATTGAGGAGTGGGAGGATGAAAAAGCGGATAGGTTCATGGATATCGAAGACGAAGAGAATATGTTGGAAGACGAAGAGAATATGATGGAAGATGAAGAGAATGGTATGGAAGATTACGATAATGAAGAGAATGTAAACAACGTGCAACCAATGGACTCCGACGAGGATGGCCATGGAGTCGGATATGCGCAAGGGAATTGGGAGTATGGTATTGATGATGGCACCTCCAACAGATGGAATAATGGTGATGTAGGGATGGCTAGCGACGAAGATGTCGATTTATCTGACTACAATGGAACTGAAGAGGGTGGAAATGATGATATAGAGGAAGAGTTGGATGCCGATACCAGCGAGGAGTCGGATTGTTCGCCAAATAGGATAGTCAACAATGGTGGAGGAGAATCCGCCGTTTCGGACGATTATAGTGATTAAAGAATAAGATGATGTTTGAGAAGCTGCTCAGCTGAATGTGTACAGGGGAAACAAAATAGTGTAATCCCCATATGTATTTTTGGTTTAGATCCCTCCCTTGACTGGCTTACTTAGAAGAGATCCCTAGTTTAATTTACTGGTGGAAATCGAGCAAACATTGTATCATTCGTCTTAGAGTAATTATTTTATAATAAAAATTTGAGAGCCATAGTTGCTACAACCATTATCTTTTTCATTTTTTTTTGTTGAAAGAAATATATTAGAGAAACTTACAAGTCAGATTCACTTTTAAAAAATTAGCAATCATAATAGGATTTGTATATTAGTTTTAATTTTAGTTTATTTCTTTATGTTGACTGTTAGCTTCCCTGTTGTATAAATACCATTCTTATTCACAATATAATATATGGAATTCATTTTCTTCTTCACCAATAGCAATCCATCTATCTTTTGACCAATATTTGCGATCTTGTATCTATTCAACTTGACAAGTTATTTGGATTCATTGATAGAACAAATTCACAACCAAAGATCAAGAATCTGCAAGAATCCACAACAGAGGAAGAGGTCGAAATAATTGGGGTCAAGGACAAAACTTCTCAACCACATGATCTTTTTCTCGATCATCATCCGGAAACACAAAAAGTGGATAGGTCCATGAATATCGAAGACGAAGAGAATATAATAGAAGATGAAGAGAACGGTATGAAAGATTACGATAATAAAGACAATGTAAACAACGTACAAGCAATGGACTCCGACGAGGATGGCCAGGGAGTCGGTTATGCACAAGGGAGTTGGGAGTATGGTATCGAGGATGGCACTACCTCCGACAGATGGAATGGTGATGTTGGGATGGCTAGCGATGAAGATGTGGATTTATCCGAAGACTACAATGGCACTGAAGAGGGTGGAAATGATGATATGGAGGAAGAGTTAGATGTCGATACCAGCGAGGACTCGGATTGTTCGCCGAATAGGATAGTCAATAATGCTGTTTCCGACGATTATGGTGATTAAAGAATCAGATGCTCGAGAAGCTGCTTAGTTTTGATACCCTTAGCTAGCAGCTGAATGTGTACAAGGGAAACAAAATAGCAGTGTTCCCCATATGTATTATAGTTTTAGATCCCTCCATGGAGACAGGCTTTACCTAAAAGAGAACCCATTTTAATAGAAACATTACCAGATATGAATCGTAACGTTGTTAAATTCATAAAAGTCATTGAGAATTCTTTTAAAACATCAAATTTGTACACCATCATGTTTCTGCACACTTGGACAATTGCAATAACAGAATTTCATAATTTCATGAAAAACCCCTACAATTATACAAGAAACTCAACTCAAATTCAGCTTTCCATGCCAAACTATCCACATTTATTACTTATTCAGCTGCCATAACTCGAGTACAGCATTTAAAAAAACAGATTTGCAAATACAATTACAGAACTAACTTTAACATACTTGATTTTACAAGAGTGCAACGAGCGACAGTCTTAAGATACCAGGAGTTTCTTTAAACCCGATTTCTGCTCTGAAGTCAAGTATGTCGGGAATTTGATATCGAATTTGATCTTCAAGTTGCCCCTCTTGGAGGGATCCTTTGGTATTGGCATGCCCTCTTTTGGAACAACCTCGACGTGGTCTGGATTAATGACAGTGTTAATGGGGATGGTTAGGCTCCTTCCATCCAGTGTAGTGACATTGGCTGTGTAACCTGTTAGAGCTTCAGCGAGTGAGATTTTCTTTGTGACAACTAGATCATTTCCATCCCTTGTGAATGTGCTGTGTGGCTTTTCATCTATGATGAAAACCAAGTCTGCTGGAATCACGTTTGGTTGCTCATTCCCCTTCTCTGGGAATGTTATCTTCGTGCCCTTTTTCCAACCGGGCTTGATTTCGATTGTTAGAATCTCTTCCACGGGTAATGTCTTCCTGGATAATAACAAGTGAAATGAAGTGTTATTCATAAAGTTGCTTCTTGCTGCTTCTCAAACCATGGAGAAACAAATTCAACCAGAACTAAGCTCGATAACCACGGACATGATATATGACATGATAACCAAAGTTGAGTTTGAGAGGCATATATGCAAACGAAGTTAGGTTTTATAATCTAACCCTGTTTGGCATCAGTTATAAACAACCCGCCATTTCATAGAACTTACACCGCCACCCGACGTTCACATAACTTGTAACCTGATTGAGATTAACCATTTTGTGTTCCATGTTATAATGTTGGAAGGAAAAATCAATAATTATAATCCTAGTTATGATAATCTGCACCCCAAATACCTAACGGTTGTATATAATAACATACCATTTATTGCAACACATAGTTTCAAATACCAAATATTGTTGAATTAAACAAAAAAATGGATAAACAAGCAAAACATGGAGGTGAAAAGCACATACCCACTAGCATCAGCTATATCTCTAGAGATTTTCATCTTCTTAGTGGTGCCTTTGAAGAGATCTTCAAGGCTACATGGCAACCTCCTTTCAATTGGAGCAGCTTTTCGTGGACCATGATGGCTCATCGACTGTCCTTCACTAAACGAACCAAACACATCATTCCCAAATATACCACCACCAAACGGCCTCGAGCCGCCCCTCATCCCGCTAACTCCGCCACCGCCGCCCATACCGCCAAACGGGCTCGAAGATCCAAAGAACTCCGCGAAGATATCATTCGCATTTCTAGGGTTAAATCTGAACATCGTCGGCCCATCCCCTGTTTGGAAGAACGACGCACCGCCGGGACCTCCGGCACCCGGGGGAGGCACCTGACCTTTCAAACCCTCTTCACCGTATTGATCGTACACCGCTCTTTTCTGCGGATCACTCAAAACCTGCAAACTCCAACACAGATCCGTCAAAATTGAAACAATCAGCAATTCCCGATACGTATAACATGGAGGAACCCTAAATTCTTCGGAATCTAAAGCTGGAAACGATGAATTTGATTACAGAGAGTTAGTGTTGATACATCGTAAGCTTCGGAGATCTGTTTGAATTTGGATTCGGCTTCCTTCTTATTGTTGGGGTTCTTGTCTGGATGCCATTTCATGGCGAGTTTCCGGTAAGATTTCTTCAAATCATCGTCGTTGGCACTCTTGTCAACCTGCAAAATCTTGTAATAATCTACGCCCATTTGTGTTTCAACCTTCTTGTTGTTGATGTTGTTGTTGTTCTGAATCTGCAGAAGAAAAAATTGGATGCGGAATTGGGATTTTGTGGGAGCTTTTCGAAAGGGAAATTGAGATTTGGAGAAGATGAGTTTGGGATTGAAAGGATGAGTCGAGATCGAGAAGCCTGTGGAAGATTCCAGATGGAATTCGATCTTTCATTTGGAACCATGCGACTTCAAATTCAATCTCTTCTAAATATTTCTTCCTTATTTTGTTTTATCTTAATTATTATGTTTTGGGTGAGCTTAAGAATTAATTTCTTATCATTTTTCTTAATATTCAAAATGTTATAAGTTTAATTGAGAGTAAATAGTGTACTTGATTATTTGTTTTAGGTTAATCCATTTCAATATTTACCGTCACGAGTTTGAGCCTGGAAATTAGTATTTTGATTTTATATTATTTTAAAGTAGTTATGTATTCTATGTGACTTATATACCTTTCAGCTTCATTTGTGTGCCTAAAAGCCGTGCAAGGCACATTCGTTCGAATTGTAGATGCTGCAGATTATTTTTATTTAGCCGACAGTCCATGAATAGATTATATATATATTATTACGGAAGCGTGTGTTGTGTATGGTTAAATTGGTCATGATATTATAAACTATTTTTCAGGTTTTAAGTTTAAGCTTGAATTTCAAGTTATATTATTTTAGTTGTATTTTCAATGGCAAACCAACCAACCCCCCAAAATCGTTAGTTTATCAGTTCGATTATGTTAATATGATGAATCGATTTTGATTCTTAACTTCTTAGGTAAATTTAGTCGGTTCAATTTTAACTTGACCTTTAAATCGAGTCAAATTGAACCATTTACAACCTTACCATAAAAATAAAGTCTTTGTCGATAATGGCCAATAGTCATGGATGGCCCTTACCCTTTGAACTATTAGGCTGTCAAAGCTCTTTTGAAAACCAATAAAAAAAAAACAATTAGTATAAGTTTCTCTTAAATAGTAGTTTTTACATGACAACGTACTTTTATTGATTACATAATTGAATATTAATAAATAAATAAAAAAGAGTATAATAACTCAATATATGATGATTTCAAAAAAGAAAAAAAAAAAGGAAAATATTTTATATAAATTAAGAAAGTTTAGTAGCCTTTTTTGTGGATTCTTGTTCGTTCGAAGTAGTGAAAGCCCAGCCCAAACAATCAAAGGTAAGCCAGGTAGCCCAGCCCAAAACAAAAAGAGTCCAAGCCCAATTAAACACCCAATTCTCCCTCTCTTTCCTCTCAACGAATCCCAAACCCTAATCCACATTCTCCTCTTCCCCATGGAAGAATCGCCATGGCCACAAAAGCTTCAAGCCCTAACCCACATTCTCCTCTTCCCCACCACCACTCCGCCGCTCGCTTCCCAATTCTTCATCGCCACCAAAATCCCCTGCTACCTCAATTCCGATTACCCTCCCCTCCTCTGCCCTAAACCCCCGATTTTCCCCTTTCCCTCTCTTCACCTCCAATGGGGTTTCTCTCTCTTCCTCAAACGCATCTCCCGATTCAACCTCCCCAAAACCTCATGGCGCTCCAAATGCCCCTTTCAAATCCCTCCGCCGTCGATTCTCGCCGACGGTGTTGAGCCTGCTCAGTGGGGCGATGAACAGAGACGAAATTATGTTCGACTTCGGCTTCGAAGGAAGCGGCTGGGTAACGATATTCATCCATTGATTCCGATTTTGGTTCCTAATTTGTTGCTGTTTTCTCTTCTGCTCTGGAATCCTTCGTCCTCTGTGGATTGATTTGTTGATACGATTTGGGGATTTTGCTGTAAATCTATTGTTCCACTCGGTTTGATTGGTCGCCCCTATTGGGTTGGGTTCGGATTTCATATTGAGATTATTTATTTATTTATTTATTTTTGTAATTGTTGTAAATCAATCGTGAAGGTGGTTCGGATTTAAGTTCTGGGTTTCAAATTTTCAATTAATGTGAGATGCTGCTGTTGAAGAATGTGGGGTCAAAATTTGAGCCTACGTGACATGACAAGAACGATCTTATCTACAATTTGAACAATAATGGATATGTTTTCTTTGGTTAAAATATTGTTTTGGTCCCTCAACTATTATCTTCGTTCTATTTTGTTACTTTGATTTTTAAAAGTTTAATTTTAATCTTTAATTTTGCAAAAAAATTTAAAAATAATTAAATTTTTGAAAGTCTAAAGACTAAAATAGAATTAAGGTAATAGTTGAGAGATTTTTAGAACTAAAATAGAATTAAAGTAATAGTTGAGAAACCAAAATGAGATTTTAACCTTTTTCTTTTTAATAGAATTTAAGCCCACCTAACTAATTTATTATATATATTTTTTATTAATATTTTTTTATCTATATTTTTAGATATCAAATCAATTGTAAATATATATATATATATATTTAGAGTTTTTGAAACTTTTGTCATTCACATAATTTCTCAATAAAACATATGTTATAGGTCTAAATTTTAAAATAAAAAATTATAAATAGCCTAAAAAAAAGTCTAATTGAAGTTTATAATTATGTATCTTAACCTAAGCAGTTAAATTGAACTTTTTGATTTGAAGTATGATTATTTTTTTGTTCGAAAGGATTCGGTGGTCTAGTGATTTCATTATTTAGTGAAAATTCAATTCAATATCATTGTCACTATTTGATCGCCGTATTTATAATCTCTTCCCTAATTTGTACTTAAAAAAAAAAAAATAACTTCAATTTTTTTTTTTTTTTTTTTTTGAAAAAACTTAAATTTTCTAATTGAATAAAGTGAAATGTATATTTAATACGATTGAAGAGGGGCTAAATCTTTGAAATTTCAATATGGGAAAGGCGCAAGTCATTAGTTTTTGGGGTTTTTGCATAAATAGACCAAATTGATAAAATATTTACAACAATGAGCAAATTTGAAAAAATTTAGCAACCATCATAGTCAAATATATGGTATAAAGTAATACTTTTTATACCGAATAACTAATAATAATACATGAGTATTATATATATTGTATATTTGAATATAAATGTTAAATATTTTCAAATTTACCTAGATCTGTAATTATTTTGTAAAATTAGACTATTTAGTACAATTTCCCTTAATTTTTTACTCAATTTTAATGATTTATGTACAGATAGAGATGAGAAAATGATATAAATAATTTAGCGTAGAGATGGACCAAAGAAGTAACATAGCATATAGGAGGAGAGTGGTGATTGAACCCTAAATTTAACCTTCTCATTGGATACTTTAACTTTCTCTTTACTTTACTTTATTCCTTATTGGTATCAAAAACATTACATTTTGTAATTTAATGTCAATTACCAAACACCAATAAAAAGGAAAAGTTCATACCATGAATTTAAAAATCCTTTTAAAATATATCTGCTCTCCGCTAATCACGCATATTAAATCTCACTCATTTCAAAGAAGAAGAAAAAAGGAACATTGCTAATAAATAATAACAGTGTTTTATTTGTCAAACTACAAATGTTGACTACCACATTATTTTTCATACAGCCTCATTAAATTATACATTAAAAGGCTACAATTCAATTATTAATATATAAACATTTAAACATACGTTTT
The DNA here is from genome assembly GCA_037832685.1 of Sicyos baderoa. Lineage (NCBI taxonomy): Eukaryota > Viridiplantae > Streptophyta > Magnoliopsida > Cucurbitales > Cucurbitaceae > Sicyos > Sicyos baderoa. The sequence goes on from JBBMEF010000025.1 coordinate 1,629,884, forward strand.
GAGTATATGTTATTATAATCTGAGTTATGATAACGGGTATGTTTCATTGGATAACAGCTTCCATAGGACTGTTGGTTCAAATGGTAAATTCATTAAAACTTTGTCTCTTTTTCTTTAAACAATTCCCAATCAATTTATTTTCTTTAGTCAAACAGTAGAACTTTAGCTTTAATAAAATCCAACCCTTTTTTTTTTTTTTTAATTCTTTATTTAGATTTCTAATTATTTTGTTTTAATATGAAAAACTATAGTATTGAATCAGCAGCACAAGGTGTGGATGGAGCCTTCTTTTACCCACTGCCCAGCTTTTTCCCTTTTTGAAAACTTCAATTCTGTTTGGATATTAGGTTTGAATTTTTTTTTTTTTTTAGGCCACCATGTGTTTTGTTAATGTTGAACAATCATAGGCACATTTTCAGGGGGAGGTATAAAGGAAAATAAGAGTAACAAAATTTGCTGACAAGGATATTAGTTTATAATGATATAAATGATATATGTATTTGTTTGGACAAATTAGGATTAAAATGCATAAGAGTTTGGAAATGAGAGATGGTTGTTACGTCAAATTTGGTGAAGATTCAAATTTTACTTTTTTTAGGCCACCATGTGTTTTGTTAATCTTGATTTTGATTTTGATTATAATTATATTTTTATGGGATTGAATACTATTTTGATGAATTTCTATCTCAAAATTGAAAAAATGTAAATTACACATCTTATAAATGTTAGGAGATTTCTTTGCTTTTCTATAATGTAAACAATATAAGATCTTGAATGGAATTATAAATGGTTGTGACAGAAACATTGGTTCAAATTAAAAAGTTGTAAAAGATTAAAATAAAAGTGTTATTATATCTAAATAATTTTTAGAAATGTTCATGAGAATGCTTAATCGAATAGTTGTATAAAGAGTTATTTAAAATAATTAGAACGAAAGTTGTTTTGAGTGATTAGAATGTAAGGTTGCAGTAATAACTCAATTTGATATGATTTTTTTGTAAAATATATAATAATTAGTTTGAATATAAAATTTTGTCGGAAGCAACCTAAATTCAAACAATGAAATCATTGCATCACTAACTCATTTAGTGATAAACTATTCCATTATTTGTCAGGTATATTTTGGCAATACTCTTTCTAATTTATTTATTTTTTTAATAATTATTTTACAAATGAAGAGGGAGAAAATCAAACCTTACAACTCATAAGAAATATAGGGATATGATCCACCCTTTAAACTATATTAAAGTTTGTAACAAGAATATTTTTACCATATATATCATTAATTAATTATTATTAGAATGGTCAAAAAAAAATTATAGTAGCACATGCTCACCTCAATTTTAGGTACAGTTAAGTAGAGGTAGCATTTGGTAGTTGTGGCAAAATAATGAATGCATTAGCAACTCCATTATTCAGCTTCTAACATTTTTCCACACTCAATAATCAATTGCTTCACCTAAATACCACTTTATTTTAATTATTTTTCATCTACCCCTACACAAACCAAACCTATGCAATTTCTTTTCCTTTTTTATGTTCTCTTTTCTTTTTTCCAACTTCATTTAAAATATTACATTAAAAGAAATAGACAAAAGTCCAATGTTCTTCCTCCCCTTTAATTATTCATTTGGCCTTTGCTTTCAAGAATAGCAACAAAGGTCAGTATAAAAAGAAAAGTAAAGAAAAAAGAATCACCTCACAGCTTAATGATTTCTTTCCCTCTATGTTCTAGGATAATTTGTGGGTCCCTTTTTGAAATTTATGGTAAAAAATGGGGTTTTTTCTCAAATTACTTATTGATTTTTTTTAAAAAAAGCTATAAAATAAAGGATTTTGTGTCCTCTTGGGGAGGACATCTTTAGCAAAAACATCATTTTATAACATAAGAGTAAATTGACATGTATTTTATCAATTAATAGATCACAATTTCAAATCTCTAATTTTATTTTTCCAGTTGTCAATGCAAGTATCATGGGTTTCTAATTTATTTAGTGTAAAATTAATAAAAACCAACCTTCTCAAAATAATAATAATAATAAAAACCAACCTAATCACACCCATTGGAAAGATAATGAACCTTTATTAAGTTATCCATATAAAAATTGAAAAAACTTTTGGCACTAATGTTTAAATTTTTTTGAAATTTTTTGAACCACAACCAAAATCTTCAAAATTCTTAATAACAAATTTGAATAGTTGAAATCCTACTACAAAATTAAATGTGTGATTGATTGGTTGATATCTTACTCTACAATTAAAATTCTATCCTAAAATCAGCCAACAATTACTCCTAATTTTAAAAATGGATTTCAAACTCAACCCAACCCAACCCAATCAACTCCAAACCACCCAACCAAACACTCCCTCAAGCATATCTAAAAAGTAAAAACCACTCTATAAAATAATGTCACCTATCCCAACTCTCCTTCACTATACATACACTCAAAATAGCTAAAGCTCTTAGCTTTCTTTTCTCATCTTAATCCCACAACCATTCATGGCTTCTTCACCCAAACTGATCTCATTTCTTTTTCTTCTCACTCTTCTCTTCCTTCAAATCCATGCTAGAGAAAGCCACTTTTTCAGCAAAATACCCAACAACAACAATGGCGATACCCAAGTCCCCGAAAAACTCGACGAGCCTTTGACAAACCCAGAAAAAACCACCACCCCACAAGACCAACAGCCCAATTTCATCCCTCAAACTCAAGACAACGGTTACGGTCTCTACGGCCACGAATCGGGCCAGCTCCCTCCTTCCGACGACAACAACAACAACAACGATGTCATTCCTTACAAATCTCAGTCACAAGGGTACTACAACAACAACAACGACAACAACTTTCAAAACGAAAACTCAAAGAAGCAGTACGATAATTCGTTTTACTACAACAACAACAACAACGAGAATCTTTACGATAACGGACGACAAAGCTTCCAAAACACTCGCCTTTCCCGAGACGACTACACAACGACAATGACAACAACAACTCCGTCGTACGACCAGGAACAGTACAACAACTTCAACAACAACAACAATCGAGTTAGCAACGATGCTAATAACGTGGTGCGACAAGGGATGAGCGACACGAGATTCATGGAGAATGGAAAGTACTTTTATGACCTCGACATGGAGCCTCATCATTACAGGAGGACCAGGGGCAATTTTGAAAACAACAACAACGGCAATACATACGAATACGGTAATTCCATGGGAAGGTTCCAGAATGATATTGATGACGCAGAATCCCAGGAAGAACCCGATGAGTTTGTGCCATAAATTTCTGTGCACTGCCAAATTATGAAAAACATATTTAGTTGTGAATCGGAATATGTGTTTTTTTTTCTCCCTCCTACTTTCTTTAATTGACTTCATATTTAATAGTGGCGACTTGTTCATCTTTCGTTTTTTTTTCGGTATGCACCAAAAAGATTTATATGATACACAAATGTTTTGCTTTGCAGTATATCAAATGGTTAGATGCAAATAGTTTTTACAATTTTGTTAAAGCTCTCCCTAGATTTGTTTATATTTTAATTAACTTAATGTGGCATTATCACTTTCAAATATTTATAATTATTATGGAGTAGTTCAAATTCTTAAGGAAGGCTGTGAGATACGGAAGATTGTGGGCTCAATTCATGGTAATCACAATTAATTTTCGACCAATTTTAATTTATTGACATATAAGTATTGTAAGATCACGTTGTTATAGAATGATTTGATGGTATTTTTATTAGTTGTAATCCATCCATTTGATACTAAAAATAGGTATTTGGTTTTCATAATATTTAGAATGTGCTTAAAAAAAGTTATTTAACTAAGTCATAGGATCGAGTGAATGCATATTTCTAACCATCATAGGGTAGCTCAATTGGCCATAAAGAGTCTTGGGTATATAAGGTGATGGATTCAAATCTCATGGTGGCCACCTATTTAGGAATTAATTTCAAATTAATACTTATGAGTTTCCTTGGCATCCAAATATTGTAAGGTCAGGCTGTACCCCATGACATTAGTCGACGTGTGCTTGTACACGCAAGCTCGCTCGGACATTAAAAAAAAATGCATATTTCCAAAATTACAAAGTATTTGCAAGGAAAATAAAATTGATATGGGGTTTTTGGTGGTCCAAATTGGTATATGAAATAAAAAATAGTAACACAAAAATAAAAGCGTACCATAAATATGTAGATAAGGAGACGGACGATATCCGTGACTCCATTTTCGTCTTCTTAGAGAAGCTGTTGAGGGAATTGGTAACAATGATGACACATCGGATCATTTTGTCTTTTGTGCGGGCCCCACTTCTTGTGAATCTTTCTGGCTTCGAGGCTCATGAAAAATTAAATTGAAATTTATCAAAAACAAAATTAAAAATTAAAAATTGAAATTTAACCAAAATATCATCAAACGCACAGTTTTGATTTCAACTAACTTCAAAATTTATGAATTAAAATTAGATTTGAAAAAGGTTCAAAAGATTAAAATAGTATTAACTTCAAAATTCAAAATTAAATTTTGACTTCACAAAATTCACACATTAAAAATATAGTTATGTGAAAATGGGTTAGGGTTTGGTGGTGGCGGAAGGTGAGTGATAAATTCAATGGGGCCGCCGGAAAGCTACGGCGGTGGTCCATTGGCCGGCCAGAACTCAACTTCTTTTTTTTGGGATTGTGGGGGATTGGATTGCAAATATTTTCTTTTCTTTAATTATTGGTATCTTAAATTTGTTTTCCTTTTTCTTTTCCATCAATTCGTTAAACCTTGCAGTAATTTTAATGATTAGGGTTCTTTAAATTAGTGTGTGGCCAAATCCTAATTATGGCATAAATGTCTTGACCTGTTCTGGAAAATAATAATTTTGCTACTTTAAATTAAGGGTTGCTGTAAAATTGTTCAACTTTACTGTTTTTCTTAAATTGATTCTACGAGTGGTCCATTTTATAACGCAATAATTTCTTCTCTTTTATGGGACAGGTAATAAGACAGTAGTTAATTAATATCAATATCGATTTATTTAGACTCGATAATCATTTGGTTTCTTATTTTTTGTTTTTCAAATTTAAGCCTATTTTCTCTTAATTTTCCTACAATTTGTTTCATCATTTCTTCCATGTATACATATTTTTTTAAGAAAGTAGGGGAAGACCAACGAACTTCTAAAAAAAAAAAAAAAATAGTTTCCCAAAATTTATTTTTGTTTTTAAAAGTTGGTTAGTATTCTCCTACTTTCTTAAGGAATGATGGACAAATGGTAGGAAGGATAGAGCGCATAGTAAGAAATTTGAGAGATAATAGACTTAAATTTAAAAAATAAAAAACAAGAAATCAAATGGTTATCAAACGGGACCTTATTTATTGGGTTATTTTTAAGTTAAGGAATACATAGATGCTTGTAAAAAAAAGAGGAATATCTAGATGTTTTTTTCACTTGTTTCAATAAAATGTGGATTATTGTCAAATATATATTATATTATATATGACTTAAGCATGACTCCAATCATATTATATATGACTTTAAATTAATTCGAATCCTCAATTCCAACTTTTATATTGTTAAATTAAAAAGAAAATGTTGAGTTTTAAATATTGTATATTTATATCAAGCTATTCTTATGAGACCCATTTATGATTGTATATGGACAATTAGGCTAGAAAACCCCAACAATACACAAGATATCGTTTGTTTTTTTAAAAGGGGCTCATCAAATTAATTAAATTCATTTTAATATTCCATAAATTTGCAAAAAGGAAATTGAATGCAGATAAGGTCATAAACATGTTCTCAAATTATTTAATTTGAGCTAATTAAATTACTCTTCGAAGTTGCTTGTAATATATATTTCGAAAAGGTTTGCCGGCAGGTGGCTGTGATTGGAGAGTGTTGCCGCGAATGGCGGATTGACTGACTTTTATTTTTGCTTTTTTTTTTAAAGTCTGGACCAAATGCGGTGCCTATAACCAAACAAGCGCCTAGATTTGGCTTCTGTGGGGCAGACCTTCGCTTAGTGGAGTTGAAAAAAAAAATAATAATAATTAAACCTAAAAAAAAAAACAATTGGAAGAAAGAAAAAAAAAAGAGTACATGGTCTTTAGTTTCGGGTGGAAAAAGATAGCACGTCTTTTTCAAAAAATATATACATATATATTAACGAGTAGAATGTTTTTTGACTACCAAAATGGTGTAGGATAGTTTCGTCTGTAATCAATTTTAATATTATAGTCATGAATACGATTTTAATCT
>JBBMEF010000025.1:1636237-1660189 GCA_037832685.1 Sicyos baderoa
ATAACAAATACAACAGCGTCGTATTGGCCAAAACGCAAAGATAGAAACGGTGACGTTTCATACAGCTTGTCTAACATATCTACCACATAAAAATTTAACCCGGAACACAAATAGAGTTGGAGAAGTCATCTCATCTCTATCATGAATATTCCTTTTGTAGATAAAAGTAGATATTATAACTATACACAGTACAAAACTAGGTAAAAAAAAAAAACATATAAGAAATATTATAGTGGATGAACTTTTTTCCAAATTAATTATAAATATAAGTAAATTTTAAAATATTTGTATCCTTAATCATTAATATTTGCTAATTTTTAGCCATATTTACAACTATTTTCTAATAGTAACAAAGGAAAATGTTACATTTTATTAATTATTATTTTTTTGAAATTGAAAATGTTACATATTATAGACATAGGTCTATTTCAACTTTAAAATCTTATATAAAATTGTATGTATTATAAGGGTTGGTTATGGTCAAATTTATAACCATATTAAAAACTCTCTTTTTAATTAAGGCCCCGTTTGATAACCATTTGATTTCTTGTTTTTTGTTTTTCAAATTTAAGCATATTTTCTCTCAAATTCCTATCATTTGTTTCATACTTTCTATCATGTATACATCTTTCTTTAAGAAAGTAGAGGAAGACCAACTAACTTTTAAAAACAAAAAAAAGTAGCTTCCCAAAGTTTGTTTTTGTTTTTAAAAGTTGGTTAGTATTCTCCTATTTTCTTAAAGAAAGATGAATAAATGGTAGGAAAGATGGAGCACATCATAAGAAATTTGAAAGAGAATAGGCTTAAATTTGAAAAACCAAAAACAAGAAACCAAATGGTTATCAAACGGGGCCTAAATTATCTAATTTTTGTAATGGTTTGTGTGGTTTTTTTGGGGAATGGCGAATAATATAAACCACAAACAAACACATGAAACGATAAGGAGATATCTGAAACACAAACCCAACTCGGCTCCTTCCCATCTCTCATTCGCCCTTTCTCCCGATAACTGGACCCCACCCCATCCACTCATAACTTTCTCCCATCTTCCGCCACGTCACTTTCCCACCTCATCCACCGTCCAAGCCACCGCTCACACAGTTCTTACTCTACACCCGGGCGCACCTTAACCAACGCTTCAATAATACGACATCTCACAAAATTATCGCCAGAATTTTGTTCCCTCCAGAAACCACATTTCCCTTGAAGTCATGGCGTCGCAGCTGCTCTCACGCGCCACCCCCTACGCCGCCGGAATTCCCACCCTCCGCAAGTCCCACAGAGAAGCCTCCGCCGGAAACAACCACGTCGCCGTCTTCCAAAGGCCGATCGCCGACGGAGCCAACCTCATTTGGGGACGGCAATTGCGGCCGTCTCTGCTTCTCGACAGGAATCCAGTCTCGGCCAAACGGGACACGGTTCGGCCTATTTCGGCGGCGGCTTCTTCCTCGCCCGCCGGAGGCAGCGATTCCGCCGGGTGAGGTTCGTTTCCTCCGTTCTGAACCGGACCGGATCTGAGATTCAGATTCCAACTGATTCTCTGTTTTTTTACTGTTGCAGGGAGGCGAAGGTTGCTCCGGTAGGGTTTTTCGAGAAGAATCCGGCGTTGGTCACCGGATTCTTCTTCTTCATGTGGTAGGTTTTCGGCCTGTTTGTAGAGTTCACGAGTTTTACGCGGTGGACGGCGGTTGTAATTATTGTTATTGCAGTTCTGCGAAATTACTGTGCTGCCCCTTCCTGTTTTTTTTGTAGGTATTTCTTGAACGTGATTTTCAATATCCTCAACAAGAAGATCTATAATTACTTTCCCTACCCTTAGTACGTGAAATATTTTATTTCCTTTCCTTTTCGATTGTTACTTTATTGTTCTAACCTTTTACATTTTCATACCCGTGTTTTATATTTAAATTTTATTGTATTGTATATTTTTTATGGTATTAATATATGGAGAGTTTGTGTACGTGGCAGTTTTGTGTCGGTGATCCATTTGTTAGTTGGGGTGGTGTATTGTTTGATAAGCTGGGCTGTTGGTCTTCCAAAGCGAGCGGTAAGTCAACTCTATTAGCAGCAGATCTAGATTATTTATAATTTATAATTTATGATTTAGTGTTTAATAACTGCCCAAAGAAGTAATTCTCGGGTTTAAATTCTAAATATTGTTGCCTTATTAACGGTTGAATTAAAAAGGATAGTCTTATTTTATTTTATTTTGGAAAAGAATCTGATTTTTTAAATTCGGGTTTCCTTTAAATGAAATTTTATAATGTATTTGAAGAAAAGTGGAACATTTCATGTCCTATTGAATATAAAATTGAAAAGTCATAACTTTGTGCTCCTACCGTTGACTATAAACCAATGTTGTCTTCTTTTGGAATTTGTTTATTATTATTGTTCTCCTCAATTTTCATATCCATTTTTGTCTATTTAGTTAGTTTGTTAGCTTTGATTCTCCAAATAAAGTTGTGTTAATTAACTAGTTGGTAAGAGGAGTTGTTTTGAAACCAATTTCTTACAATAGAGTATTTTGATCGAGGGAGCAAAAGAAATTGAAGTTTTGACTGAAACCCTTTTTTTCTTTATTTACTTGAAAGACCACATTTTGAGTTTTTGTAACTCGTACCCTTGTTTACTAAGGGAGTATTTGGTCCTCTGTTTAAAGGAGCATTAAATTGAGTGAGTTATTATAACTCAACTCGTGTTTGGACCACCAATAATTATAAGAAGTAGGTTAGCTCATGCCCTTTCATATTAACTATAATAACCTTCAAATCATGTTCGTCCCATAATAACCTCTACCTTAAATGTATTCATTCCATAATATCCTCTACCTCCTCAAATATAAGGTATTATAATATAATGAGTAATCTTATTATAATAACCCATCATTTATAATAACTCAATTTGCCCCAAATTATCCCTAAAAGTTGCATTGTAGAGAGTGAAACAAATGTACAATAGTCGTGAGAATTTGAAAATTGGGTTAATTTTTTTTAGAATACAAATTGGGCAAGTTTTGTTTTTATTATTATTATTATTATTATTTTTAAATTTATTTATAATTAGTATTGTTCTGTTTTCTAAAGGTTTTGGGAATATGTATTTTTCTTTGAAAGTATTGCAAATATGTTGAGAATTTTTATGACCAAGTGTCCAAAGCTAGCTCCTTTTCTCCGGTTTTAGAACATGGGTTACTCTCTTCTTACCATTTTAGTCATGGATTACTAACATATGTGTGTGGCATGCAGCCCATTGACGGAACCCTCCTGAAGTTGCTGATCCCTGTAGCTTTCTGTCATGCACTTGGCCATGTCACTAGCAATGTCTCATTTGCAGCTGTTGCTGTCTCATTCACACACACAGTCAAAGGTAAACCACCAAATTGACTAGTGATTCAGTTTAAACATGTTCTTGGATTTTGTCGTTTCACTAAAAATCTTGTTTATTTTCAGCTCTGGAACCGTTCTTTAACGCTGCCGCTTCTCAATTCATTTTGGGGCAATCCATTCCCATTACCTTATGGCTTTCATTGGCTCCCGTTGTCATTGGTAAATTCTTGTTTTTTTTACCTGATTCTTGTTGTTTTTGTTAAGGATTCTACATTGGAATGAGTTACTCCCCTCATTGTCAATTGGTTTTGAGGTGGAATCCCATATTATATAATAGTTTTTTTTTTTTTTGTTACTTGATCAAATCTCTAGTCATATGGATTTGGTTGGATGTTATACCTTGTTTTTTATAGTGTCCTGTTTTGATTGATCAATTCAGGTGTGTCAATTGCATCCTTAACTGAGCTTTCATTCAACTGGACTGGCTTCATTAGTGCTATGATTTCCAATATCTCCTTTACTTACAGAAGTATTTATTCAAAGAAAGCCATGGTTATCTTCAACTCTATTTCTTTGATTCTTTTACACTTGCTTTTGTAATTGGAACTGATTTATGCTCTGTTTACAGACTGACATGGACAGCACCAACATCTATGCTTATATTTCCATCATTGCTCTCCTTTTCTGCCTTCCACCTGCTATAATTGTAAGTGTAGAAATTGATAGTTTTTGTATCAAATTAGAAGCTTTCATTTTTCACAATCTTGCATTCTGGTTTTTCGTAGGTGGAGGGGCCTCAACTGCTGAAGGTTGGTTTCAATGATGCCATAGCTAAAGTTGGTCTAACCAAATTCGTCTCCGATCTTTTCTTCGTGGGACTGTTTTATCACCTTTACAATCAGGTATGAATGGCTAAATTTTCTCTAGTAGAGGCTTAGTTCAATGGTTTGAAGTGAACAACTTTTTGGTTTGGATGGCTTCACAGTTAGCAACCAACACCCTGGAGAGGGTGGCACCACTTACCCATGCTGTTGGAAATGTGCTGAAACGTGTATTTGTGATTGGTTTCTCCATTATTGTCTTTGGTAATGCTTTATTTTGTGTGCTTTTCTTGTATGGTTTTAAATTGCTCCAAGGAGGTGAAAAATCTTTGTGCCTTTGAAGATATGTAATGTTGTTATAAATTTGGCTGGTTGCAGGCAACACAATTTCAACACAGACCGGTATTGGAACCAGCATTGCAATTGCAGGAGTCGCACTTTACTCTTACATCAAGGCTAAGATGGAAGAAGAGAAACGAGTAAGTTCTATCATTTAACGTATTTCTTTTTTAAAAATAATTAATTTCACTAATGTGTGTTGGGTAAACAAAGTATCCCACATTGCTAAGTTTGGAGAAAGATCTTTGGGTTTATAAGAAGGGACAACACCTACATTGATATGAAGCCTTTTGGGAGATGCCCAAAAACCAAGCTCTTGACTTAGCAATGTGGGGTGGTATCCCGGTATAAAAACTGTACTTTGTTTGAGGAGAGGATTGTTGAACAACTAAACAACATTAGTGTACGTCCAATGACCTTTAAGTCATGGGTTCGAATCCCCCCTCCCTGTCATGAACTCAAACCATAATGTAATCTTGTAGTAGGGCGTATATGTCTTAACTAATCGAGCTATCGTGTCGCGGGTTTTTGTTTCTCTCTAAATGAAGTCTTATTGTTTTGACAGCGGACAAAGGTGGCTTGAACCAACATTTGAGGAGATGGGAAGCAGTGGAATGGAGGGGAGGATTTGGTGTTGTAAATTTTTAAGTAGTTGTTGTTTCATGAAGAAATAAAAGTTGTTTCCGAGAAATATGCTATTGTCATGTACCTGTTATTTGTTTTTTCATTTGGCTTATCAATTTTAATTGATTCTGAGGTCAGACATTTGCTGATTTTGCAAGTAGCCAATGCTTTCTTGTTGTAAAGCATTTTTATTTATAGACTTCATCGCTACTTGCGGCCTGCAAGAACCTTTGCGTTCGATAACATCTCCTATTTTTTTTTCCCCTCGAATTATTCTAGACTATTTTAGTCTATGATTAAGATTTATTTACTATCGTTTTAATATATCTTCGACACTAAATTATGTTTTTCTTTTTTTTTAACATAAGCCAGCGGCATTAATATATATCTAATGACTAAGAGATCATGAATTTTAATAACTTTTTCTTAGTTATTATTAATATAAAGGGGGATGGCAAGTTATGAAGTTTATGTCCGGTGGTTATTTATATATAAGATATGAATTATTCTCTTGTCGACGAAAATGGTATAACTCAACATTTGTAAGTGTTGGTTCTAAAAAAAACGATAATAATTTGTATGTTATTTTCAAATAATGTATACTTATGACAATAATATTTGTTTTAAGATTAACATTATGTATAATAATGATATGACTTGATTATTATTATTTTTTTAAGTATGAAATATAAAATTTATATTATATTTAATAATAGTTTTATAGATCATATATGTTCTTTTTTAGTTCAACAATTTGGAGTGGGAGATATGTCGTTGTCATTCTTATTTTATTATTTTTTAATATAAATTGGAGAAGGACAACAAATCCTACTCGTGACCATGACGTTGAGCTATTATCACCCAAAAAATAAAAATAAGATCGAATATGTGACAATCTAGTTCATTTTACTATCATAAAATCGAATCTGTGACAATCTAGTTCATTTTTACTATCATAAAATCGAATCTGTGACTGTGGTTTATCCCCGAACAATGAAATCAGTAGGCTAGATGTTATCATTCTTATTGGTCATATGGCACATGTTAAATAAAGTATATCATCCAAACAATAGCGCAAATGTATTTCTAAACTAAACATTCAAAGGGGATTTTTCATGTATAAAAAAAAATATGAATAACAATTGTTTAAAAACCGAATGTGTTAGTGGCGCGATTGATTATCTCATTTGGTATTGATCAATTTTCAGTTCACGGTCACGAGTTCTATCCCTGAAATCGGTATTTGTAATCCCCTTCAATCAATTTGTACTAAAAAAATAACTGTTTAAAAAAATTCGTGCATATCATTAAATTGAGATCGGTCTAGTAAAAAGACGAAAAAGTTCAGACACCTCAATACAAAGATAGTCTTCAATCAATGCACATATATTCTTCCATAAATGTTAGAAACAGTCTTTAATTAGTGTCATAGACGATTTTGAATCAATAATATAGTCTTCATTCAGTATCATATATAATCTTTGATGAATACAATAGATAATCTCCAAACAAAAGGCAGATTTAGAATAAGAAGAAAATAAGAGTAAAAATGAATTTAATAGAGTTTGAGAGCCAAATATCCGTGACCATGATGTTGAACTAGATTATCACCCAAACTCATTGACGATTGGAGGATTAATGTTTTTGTTTGATATTATAAATTAACAGAAAATAAAATATAACGTGTTTGGTGGTGATGTGGATTTGAGGAGGTATTTATGTCCAATAAAATCATTTGATTTCTTTAAAAAAAAAAAAAACATTTAAAACCCCACCATGAGTAATGACCAATCAGCGACGTGGTTGACTGGTAAAGGGGCCAAAAGTATAATTCATAAACTTGGAGCCCATGTTTGCAACCCAGAGTTCATGACTGAAAAAATGAAGGGCCCTGGAACCTAGAAACTCAGGACCTTAAAAAAGAAAAATAAAAAGTAAATAGTGGAAGAAAAAAAAAAAAGAGAAAAAGAAATATATAAATACACGGAAGAACAAACTTAAAAGTTCATCAAAATTCAGAAGAAAGAAAAAAAAGGGGAAAAACAAAATGAAAAGAAAAAGTATAGTTTGATATAATTCATTTAAAGCGAAATTAAAAGAATTATGGGAGGTCGTATTAGAATTGTTCTTACGATTTCTTGTTTCTTTTCTCATCATTTATTATTATTATTATTATTTTATTGTTATTCGATGATGATAATTCTTCAATACTGCTTTTCTGTTCCTTGACTATTACGGTATTTAGGTTAAAGTGGGTAAAACGGGAATTAGTGTTTTTGGTTTTTGGTTCTTGATTCTTGATTTCTAGGGTTTGCCTGTTCTGTGCTTTTCTTCTCCGATCCTTCACCGGCCGATTCGATGGAAGCTGATGATGTTTCCGACGGCGAAAATCCCAACCAGAATGATGATTATATGAACAAAATTAGTAACTCAAGTGAAGGTCTCAACAAGCCCAAGCGCCAAATGAAGACTCCGTTTCAGCTGGAAACCCTAGAGAAAGCCTATGCTTGTTCGTTTTCTTTTAAATTTGTGTATTAATTTTTTATTTTTTTTTTACTTATGGGGTTTTGATTTTTGTTGTGTTTGGTTGATTTGATCAGCGGATGCGTACCCAAGAGAGTCGGTAAGGGCTGAACTATCGGTGAAATTGGGGCTAACCGATCGGCAATTGCAGATGTGGTTTTGCCATAGGCGGTTGAAGGAGAAGAGGGAAGAGGGCAGGCGAAAGTCGGCACCGACTCTGCTGACTGGACCAACTTTGCCCGATTCTCCCATTGACGATTTGAGAGCGGTAGCGGAGCCCGGTAGTGATTATGCCTCCGGGTCGGGGTCGGGGTCGGGCTCAAGTCCATGCGGTGATGTTGGGTTGGGTAATGTGGTACCTAGAAGTGGTGGAGATGATATGCCAATGATGAGAAGGCACTATGAACCTTCAAGGTCTATTATGGAACTTAGAGCCATTGCTTGTGTGGAGTCGCAGTTAGGCGAGCCGTTGAGGGAGGACGGACCTATTCTTGGGATTGAATTTGATCCATTACCACCTGATGCCTTTGGAGCACCTATTGGTATGGCTCATTTTTATTATTTTGTTCTTATTGAACCATTTTTCTTGAAATATTCGACTACATGTATTTGGACTTTATATGAATAATGAGGACTCTAGTAAAGCCAAAGGAGTTGCTTAAAGAACTCCAATTCGCATTTATCATGGATTGGAGTGTAAAATGAGGACCAAGAGAAGAAGAAGAAGAACACATTTTATTTTCTTGTTTCAGTCCAAACTTGTATTATAGTTTTGATCATACTTAGGATATGTTTATTTTTTGGATAAGATATATCTACACCCCAAATTTGTATTATAGTTTTGATAACCCTTTTTGTGAGGCCCTATGTGTGTATGACAATCCTTTTTATCTACACCCCAAACACTATTTATAATTATTAATAACCCAACCGGTGACCCAAACATGGCCTTGGTGTTAGCTTAGTCCCTATACAAAAATATTAGAAAAAATTATTAGTGTTTTAAACTAGTTCAAACTTAAAGGACCTTCTCTCTAGTGCAATTGTATTGTTAATGACATTCTTATTGAGCTTAGTTTTTTTTCTTGCATAAATATATAATATCCTGACTACCATCGGATGCGGTAAAGTTGATTAGTGATTTATTTGAAGAGATTTTTTTCCATAAATTTTTTTCTTTAATAGACAAAAAATGCCTGAAAATACTTGGTTCAATGTATTTATTCAGTTATATCTCAAAAATCTATTTTATTTGCTAGCATGACCAGATTTCCTTGTCGCATGTTGTTATCTTCTTGAGTGTCTTGATGCTAAACACAACAGTATTCTTGATGATTATAGTATTTTGCTGAATATCTGTTACTTCTTGTGACTTAACAGTGGCAGAACATCATGGACATTTGTACGGAGATAAATATGAACTACGGGATGCTAAATTAAATAAAGTTAGTCTATTTTGTTTATTGAATACGGTGTTTCGTTGTACTTTAGCATTTCTACCCAATGTTGATGTGACATAGTGATTCATCCTGATCTAAATCTTTCCTCTTTTTTCTATTTTCTCTATCTCGATTATTCACGATGTTTCGTTTTTTGTTTAAAATTTTCTATTGAGCACTAAGCAGTTCACAAAAGGTCCTCGCCTTACTTCCCCCTTGCATTTATGCCTTAGAGAGTTGCTTCAGCATGTCTTTGTGCTTTGGAAAACATTGACAGTTATAGTATGTGTTTGTTATTTGCCACCACAGTGAGCCTTTTTAATTAACATTTTATTATGTATATATATTTTAGAAAATTGAAAAAAAAAATACATGCAAAAACTATTAGTCCACCTCAAAAGGAACTTAAATACAGAACGGAAACAAAGATAATAATTATAAGAAATGGCTCTGCTCTAATTTCACTCAATGGGGAAGTGATGTAGTCAACACGTCCGAGAAAAACTCAACCCCCTAAATATATCAAGCTAAATGATACACAATATGATAATGGGGGGTGTTGCCCTCCATTGGGCTATTCGCTTGCCTCTTAATAGCAGGGTTGATCCTTCCTCCTAAAATGCTGATAAAACACTGCTTCCCAACAACTAAGTACAGAAAATCATTATAGAAGGTGCAGAGAGAGGTTCTTAATGAATTTTATAAACCAGTTTGACCATTCTCAAATACGGATATTTTATTGAGTTCATGTAATCAATAATCATTGCATAGTTTACATCTTGAGTTAATATAGTTACTAGTGGAAATGTTTTACTTGTAAATTTAATTCTTCTGGTTTATCATGTTGAAATGGATTGAATTCTCGTGCAGGCAACTGCAAGGGCATTCCCCGAGTATTCATTTCTGCCAGACCAGTCTAATATTAGAGCTGATGCATATGGACCAGTTGACCAATCACATTATCCAGATTCATTAGTTGAGGTTTCAGCAGCCAGGACACCATCATTTTTGCTTGGTCACGAACAGTTGAACAGGAGCCATAATTATCATGGTCAGGCCTCAAGGGTTCGTCTTCTGTCTCAACAAGAGAAGCAGGGAGTTGTATTTCCTTCTCCTGCTGAAGATAACACCTTTGTTCCTGCAAGGGATTCTTTGGCAAGCATCAGGATGAATTCTCAGTTTACTGACCACTCAATTGTTGGACACGAAAATGCTTTTCCAAATGATGTCGTCATTAGGATGGAAAGGAAACGCAAGGTATTCCTTAAGCATTGAAAAGATGCTGCAATACTCTCTCTCTCTCTCGTGAATGTAGAGTTGGAATGATCTTTTTTATTTATTAGTGTTTCTTTTTGCAGAGTGAAGAAGCTCGTCTGAACAAAGAAGCTGAAGCAAGAATGCAAAAAGAACTTGAGAAACAAGATATTTTGAAGAAAAAGGTTTTTATTTATTAAAAAAAAATTGTCGCCTCTTGGACATCCGATTTATTATATAATTTATTTTTATTTCTAAGTCATAAAAAATATTAAAATTTATTTAAGATAATTATGTCATTATTATAAAATTTGATATATGAAAGAAACTACGTTTACAATATTTCTGTTTTTTTCTAAGGAAAATGGAGAGTAACTTCTCTTGGAAAAATAATAAATTTTGTTGCTGGCAGAATGAAGAACGAACAAGGAAAGAAATGGAAAAGCAAGATCGAGAAAGAAGGAAAGAAGAGGAGAGGTTACTGCGAGAAAAGCAGCGTGAAGAAGAGAGATTAAAGCGTGAGGAAAGACGTGAACTTGAACGAAGGGAAAAGTTTCTGCAGAGGGAGTATTTAAGGGTAGGTTAAGAAGATTTAAATGTTTGTTTCTTCCTAGCTTCTAGGTTCTTGAGGAAACTTTTAAGATAGGTCACAAGTTATCCTTGCTTACCGTTGTTTACTTCAACTTTAGGCCGAGAAAAGGAGGGAAAAAGAAGCCATTCGCAAAGAAAAGGAAGCAGTGAGACGCAAAGCTGCTATTGAAAAGGCTACTGCTCGCAGAATTGCTCGCGAGTCTATGGAACTTATTGATGATGAACAACTTGAACTGATGGAGCTGGCAGCTGGAAACAAAGGATTGACCTCCATATTAAGCCTTGATCATGATACTTTGCAGGATCTTGAGTCTTTCCGAGGTTTGCATTATTTTTGACTTGCCACCTATTTAAGTTATTATTATCTTTCGAGCTTTTTACCTTCAAATATTGCAAGATTAGGTGGTACTTGGTAATGTTTTAAAAAGCTTAAGCCGGCTTCAAGATTTTTCCTCTTGAAGAGGCGAGGTGCAAGCCTCGTGAAATTAACTAATACATATCCTTAATTTGTGTAAACAAGTAACCATCATGGCTCAAGTGGTCAAAGAAGGCCTTGGGGTGCATAAGGTGATGAGTTTTATTCATGGTGGCCACCTACCTAGGGATTAATTTCCTACGAGTTTTCTTGACATCCAGACGGTATGTCCCGTGATATTAGTCGAGATGCGCGCAAGCTGGACCAAACAATCATTGATATCAAAAGAAAAATTGTGAAAAAAGTATTGCAAAACATAATGCTTGTACAAAAGTATAAAAACAATCACCTTGACAAATGCCACTTAACAAAAAATTAAATGAATATTTTTAACAATAACAACACAACTATTGTTAAAAAAAAAAAAAATACTAATAAGATTGAGTTATTCTATAATTTTTTTATCTTCACTCTTATATTTTTAAAGAATTGATAAAAATTAGGACTATTCTTCCAATTATCATACAAGACTTTAAGCCTCTTCTGTGAGAGCTGTAAGCCGCATATAATCTAAAGAAGGCGTAAGTCTCGAGGCTGAAAGTTAGAGTATTGCCTTGAGGCGAGTCTCAAGATGTAAGCTTTAATTCATAGGAGAACATTGTTAACCTTCTCATGGTATATCTCAAAAAAAATCTTACAGTCAGGTGTTGACATTATTTTTCAGATTATCTCGGTGCATTTCCACCAAAATCTGTGCAACTGAAAAGACCTTTCAGCATTCAGCCTTGGATCAATTCAGAGGAGAACATTGGTAACCTTCTCATGGTATATCTCAAAGCCTCCTTTGTATAACTCAATGAGCATTTAAGAGGCATGGTAGTATTGTTTCTCATGGTGACTTTATTTTTAAGCCGTTGGAGGTTACTTCTACATCTTAGCTTTTGCAAGTGAACTTCCAAAATTTTAGTATATGAATTGTGTGGGTCTTTCACTTGTATACATGCCTTCAATTTAAGAGTTACATGATCGCTGTTAAATGCTACTACCTTACTCTTTTAAAATACATAATTTGTTCTTTAGAAAGTTTTAGAGTTACAGATGTAATTTGATTAATTTGTCAGAGGTAAAGGATGTAATTTGATTAAGTTGTCACATTGTGCATTGACATATCAGTTATTTCCAAGATGTTGCGCCGGCAACCTGATAGCACTTTGAGTTTTTTGGTTCTGTCCTCCATGTAAATTGTAGTTCATTTTGCATCCGTTAATCTTCATCTTGTTAGCATTTATTCTGTCAAGTGACAATTGCATGAGTTTTTCCAGTTTGGATGCTGAAACATCTTTTAGAGAGGAAAAATGGACAGCTATTTATCTGGAGTTTGCTTTTCAGGTCTGGAGATTTTTTATTACATTTTCTGATGCTCTAGAGCTATGGCCTTTTACTCTTGATGAGTTTGTTCAAGCTCTTCATGACTATGTAAGTCACCTGTGTGGTCATTTTCTCTCCAATAAAATATTTTAGCTTATTTCCTATCTTTTCACACCCTTCATAATTTCAATCCTAGGATTCAAGATTACTGGGTGAGATTCACATTTGTCTTCTGAGACTGATTGTAAAAGATATTGAAGATGTTGCAAGAACACCTTCTGGATTGGGAATGAATCAGAATGGAGTTTCAGTTGCCAACGCTGGAGGGGGACATCCACAGATTGTTGAAGGGGTAATCACTTTGAATAATATACATATTTTGTGTATTCTAAGATGATTCTATTCGTATCTTATCAGAACCATCTGATATTTTTTGTGTGTCAGGCGTACGCTTGGGGGTTTGACATTTGCAACTGGCAGAAACATTTAAACCCATTAACATGGCCTGAAATACTTCGACAATTAGCACTATCAGCTGGATTTGGACCTCAGTTGAAGAAGAGTAGTTTGGCATGGTCCGAAATGCGTAGCAACGGCGAGGTCTATTTTTTAATTCTTTAGCAATGGCCAGTTTCTTCTATGTAATACAACTCTGTATTTTTGTACTTCATTGCCAGAAATTCATTGTCCTTAAGTAGCAATGTCAGCACACATGTAAGGGAGGGGATGTAACTGTAACTAGTGAAGGGGCGGGGCTATTCTGTTTAATTATATAGTTAATACTAGATATCCTCCCACACGAGTATTAATTTGGACCTTCCTTTGGTGCATGCTTGAATTTTCATATTCAAATAAGACTTTCAAACAATGTGTTATTTTATTGAATTAATCTTGATTTGTAGGCTAAATGTGGCGAGGACGTAGTTTCTACTCTTCGCAATGGTTCAGCAGCTGAAAATGCATTTGCTATCATGCAAGAGAAAGGTTTGTTAGCTCCTCGAAGATCTAGGCACCGACTAACTCCTGGAACTGTCAAATTTGCTGCTTTTCATGTCCTTTCACTAGAAGGCAGTGAGGGGTTAACAGTACTAGAACTTGCAGAGAAAATACAGGTGAGCCTAATATTCTGTGCTTTTTTATGCTGGTTAATTTTAATAAAAAACTTATGCATCAGTCAATTGTACAGAAATCTGGACTCAGAGATCTGTCTACGAGCAGAACACCAGAGGCTTCCATTTCTGTTGCTTTGACGAGGGATACAAAACTTTTTGAAAGAATAGCTCCTTCCACATATCGTGTACGAGCTCCCTATTGGAAGGATCCAGATGATACTGAGGAAATACTTTCTGAAGCCAGAAAGAAAATTCAGGTATTCCAGAATGGATTTTTGGCTGGAGAAGATGCTGATGATGGAGAAAGAGATGAGGAATCGGAATGTGATGATGTTGATGAAGATCCTGAAGTTGATGATGTAGCAACAAAATCTTTGGTGAATGAAGATATTTGCAAAGGAGATGCTAACTTAGGAGTTGAGAATGAGAACTTATGTCGTGAACGTGATATTGCTGGAAACCCACCAAGGGAAATTGCCAAAGGTATACCATCGTTTCCCCTAAGTGGCCCCAAGGACACAAAATATTTAGATATAGCTACGGAGAAATATGCTGCTGTTGATGAGACTACTATTGGTGATCATGATCAAGAAAATATGGAGATTGATGAGAGCAAGGAAGGTGAATCGTGGATTCAAGGACTTACAGAAGGTGAATATCATGATCTTAGTGTTGAGGAGCGTTTGAATGCCCTAACCGTCTTAACCAGCATTGTAAATGAAGGAAACTCAATTCGCCTTGTTCTTGAGGTAACATCTTTTCTAGTTTTTATGGAATTAATCTTTATATATGGATTTTTTTATTTTATTTTATTTTAAAAATAATGGTTATGTAGGATCGCCTGGAAGCTGCAAATGCTGTTAAGAAGCAAATGTTGGTAGAGGCTCAGATCGATAAATGTCGCGTAAAAGAAGAGATTATTACTAAATCTGATTTTCCGATTCACATAGTGAGCAAGGTGGAAACTGAATTCAATGGTTCCGCTATGGAGGGTGGCCATAGCCCTTTACTTGTTGCTGACAGTAAGAACAATGTAACAACCCCAAACACAGCAGAAAACCTCGGTAGTGGGCCTAATGAGAGGGCTACTTTAGTGCCAGATCTTTTTCCAGGCCCAGATAACTTTTTGGCTCAACAATGTGGACATGCTTCAAAGAGGTCACGTTCACAGTTAAAATCTTATATTGCTCACCGAGCAGAAGAAATGTACACATACAGGTCCTTGCCTCTCGGTCGTGATCGTAGGCGTAATCGATATTGGCAATTTGTTGCATCGTCATCAAGCAATGATCCTGGCTCTGGGAGAATCTTTGTTGAAATGTATGATGGAAAATGGAGGCTTATTGATTCTGAAGAGGTAAACGTTTCGTTTTGGTGGTGCTTGGTTTAGCTTATATATATGGTCCTGTTTTTTTAGCGTCTTTCTTTTCATTTTTATTTTGAGGGCCATACATCGCATACCCACTACCAGTTCATGAAATTAATTTATTATAGTGCCTGGAATGTTCTGTTCCATTTATTTTTTCAGCTATTGGAATAAGGGTTTTCTATACGCAGTTGAATATTGTACCATGACGGTAACTCCTATCTGACTAGACTTGTTTAATATCAGACATTAGTATATTTGAAGCAATTAGTTGTTACATACGTGCTTTGATCTTTCTTGGGCATTAGATTAGATTAATCAATGCCAAAAAAGAAAAGAACTTGGCATCTAGTTCAGATTATCAGGATACCTGATGAAACTTGTTAGTAGATGTACTACCAGGTTTTGAGAAAAGTTTCCTTGGAATTTTATGTAATGGTTTGGCATATGCTTTAAAAAGTATCCATATAAGATTTATGTGGGTGAACCCTTTGTGTTTAGTCTGACAAGAATCTTTTGACATTTGCAATCTCTCTTACTTGTAGGGCTTTGATGCTCTTTCGATGGCTTTGGACACACGTGGGATTAGAGAATCACACCTACGCGTAATGTTGCAAATGGTAGAGACATCATTTAAGGAAAATGTTCGAAGGAATCCACAGTGCGCCAATACGATGGTCCAAAGTCGAATTACTCCTAAAAATGAAAATGAGGATTTGAGTTCAAGTCCTGATTGCAACACCAGTTTTAACAGTCCGAGCAGTACTGTTTGCGGTTTAAATTTGGATACAATGATAACATCATCTTCATTTAGAATTGAGCTTGGAAAAAATGAAAATGAAAAGAAAGCTGCATTTAAAAGGTATCAAGACCTGCAGAGGTGGATGTTAAGTGAGTGCTTTAACACATCAACATTATGTGCCATGAAATTTGGAGGAAAACGGTGCACACCGCTGTTGGACATTTGTGATTCTTGTCTGTGCTTGTTTGATTCTCAACATTCTCACTGCTCTTCGTGCCATCAAACTTTTGCCACTAATGGGAATGATATTAATTTTCTTGAACACAAACATCACTGTGAGAAGGAAAGAAAGCCTAAACACTGGGATACACACGCTTTAGATGCATCTCTTCCCCTCAAATGTAGATTGCTTAAGGCCCTTTTAGCTTCCATTGAGGTAACCATTAAGGCCATTTTCAACAGAATTATTTCAGTTTTAGATTTGAAAGCTCATGCCTGCATGTTTAGCTGCCTTGATCTTTATTGGGACTTGTATATCATTAGAAGTTTCTCTTTCACAGGTACATGTTCCATCAGAAGCTTTTCAGTCGTTTTGGACAGAACATAGGAAAGATTGGGGTGTCAGGTTGAAATTATCGTCGTCTATTGAGGAGCTTCTACAGGTATTTCTGCAAGTGCTGAGCTCTCTACAAAGTTATTATAAACCTCCAATTCTGGATCTTATTAACTGTTGGTTGGTTATCTGTTTCTTCTATTAACCCTCGTCATCATATATCTGATTTCGGGTTGTCGACTCTCTTCCTCTACTACCTTATAGTAATTACATTTGCTTGAACCAACAGGATTTTGTTTATCGTTTGTCTTCTTATTAACATGAATCAGAAAATCTGTGGTTGCTTGTTTCTGCTTTACTGCACGTACTTGTTTGCTGCAAGTGAGATTGGTGTTATATTTAAATTTTAGTAACATTTAATAACTATCCTAGGTTGGTCGCTTTCAAAAAATAAAACAAAAGAATGAGTTCGTCAATTGGTCAAGAGGGTCTCGTGGAACCAAAATGTTATGTGCTTGATCCAAGATGACCACCTGCTTTAGAATAAATTTTCTACGAGTTTCCTTGACATTCTAATGTCATAGGCTATCTCGTGCACGCAAGCTGACTTTATATAAACAAAAAAAAATTGATATCATAGAATCTTGTATCTGTATCCGTATTTGAATTCAGAAATTCATTTATATCAAATCCGCTAATTGTTTCTAGTTTTTCTGTTTTCACTATTCTTCAAATGGTTGAAGCTTTAACTGCTATCTCTTGTTGATGAATTTTACAGATATTGACCCTGTTTGAAAGTGTAATTGAGCGAGGCTTTCTCAAATCAGATTTTACTACAACAGACGAGCACCTGCGCTCATGTTCCATCTCTGGGAATGTTATACATGAAGCAGCAGATGTTGGTTCTGTTCTTACATTACCATGGATTCCACGAACAAGCGCAGCTGTTGCTTTAAGGCTTTGTGAGGTAGATGCATCGATTTACTACATTGGGTGCCAGAAACCAGAGCCTAACCAGGATAAGGAAATAGGAGAACATTTAGTAAGTTATTTTTTTAAACTCATTGCTCTATATCTTGAATTAAGTTGATTGATACTTAGTTTGTTTGTTTTGTGTTTCTTGTTGCTGGAAGTATGCTATTATCCTATAGAACTAATTTACTCGTCTCTCTGCAGAACTTTTCCAGTAGATATGTACAGGTTAAGAATGATGACTGGACTAAACTAACCGATCTGGACTACGAAGATCTGATGAAGAATGAAAACACAGCAGATCCAAAAAGTTCAAGGAACAGCTACAAACGTAGCAGAGGGAGTCTAGATTATGGACGTCGTAAAAGGTGGCAGAAAAAATCAAATGGTTCCAAATCTAGCCGTGTCCGGCCAAATGTCAAGAAGTTGAATCAAGGACAGAGAGCACTGGGACAAGGAGCTCGGGTTATGGGGGCACGGGGCCGTCGTACGATAAGGAAGAGACGGGCTGAGAAGAGCATTCCAGATGAAGAATTGTTGGGGCTAGGGCCTAGTACCAGTACTCAGATTATAGATGAATCCCCAAAAGATTACATTGGGGAATGGGAGG
This sequence comes from Sicyos baderoa, assembly GCA_037832685.1. Taxonomy (NCBI): domain Eukaryota; kingdom Viridiplantae; phylum Streptophyta; class Magnoliopsida; order Cucurbitales; family Cucurbitaceae; genus Sicyos; species Sicyos baderoa. Next base: position 1,654,293 of record JBBMEF010000025.1, read on the forward strand.
ATGAAAAAATGGATAGGTTTGTGGATATGGAAGACGAAGAGAATGTGATGGAAGACGAAGAGAACGCTATGGAAGATGAAGAGAATGTAAACAACATAGGACCAATGGACTCAGACGAGGATGGCCAGGGAGTTGGGTATGGGCAAGAGAGTTGGGATTATGGCATTGATGATGGAACCTCCAACAGATGGAATGGGGATTTAGGAATGGCTAGCGAAGAGGACGTGGATTTATCCGAGGACTACAATGGCACAGAAGAGGGTGGAAATGATGATATGGAGGAAGAGTTAGATGTTGATACGACCGATGACTCGGATCGTTCACCAAATAGGATAGGCAACAACAACAATGGGGCAGACTCTGCTGTTTCCGACGACTATAGTGACTAAACAACGACACTTTTAGAAGCTCTACGTGGTTTTGATTCCATTCACTAGCAGCAGCAGCTGAATTTGTGTAATGGGGAAACAAAGTATAACAGTAATCCCCAAATATATATTTTAGTTTTAGAAATCCCCCCTTGAAGGGGGCATTATGACTGACATTACTTAGAAGATCCCTAGTCTAATTTATGGGTGGAAATCAAGCATTGTATCATTCGTATTAAGAGTACCTGTTTGATAATAAAAATGTGTAAAGTTATATAGTCGCTACATGATGATCCATATGGCTCTTGATTACATTCTAGAATGGTCGAAATTTTACAGGCTCTGTTTTGTTTCCAAGAACTATCATTTACATGTTGATACATACTTTGACAAGGGTTATATTCGAATTCACTTAAATTGCAAAATACACTCAAGAAGAAGTTCAAATTCAGCTTTTCGGGCCAAAATATCCACTATATCTCAGAGACTGAAGTATGAAAGTTCAAAAACATATTTGTTTTACCATTACAAACTCTCCAAAATGCAACAGTCTAAGAAACCAAAAGTTTCCTAATCCCAGATTTCTGGTCTGAAGTCAAGTATGTAGGGAATTTGATGTCAAACTTGATCTTCAAGTTCCCCTTTTTGGAGGGTTGTTTTGGAATTGGCATTCCCTCATTTGGAACAATCTCCACATAGTCTGGATGAATGACATTGTTAATGGGGACAGTCAAGCTCCTTCCATCAAGTGTGGTGACATGGGCTGTGTAACCTGCTAGAGCTTCAGCTAGAGAGATCTTCCTTGTCACAACCAGATCATTCCCATCTCTTGTGAATGTGTTATGTGGCTTTTCATCTATCATGAAAACCAGGTCTGCTGGAATCACATTTGGTTCCTCATTTCCTTTCTCTGGGAATGTTATTTTTGTACCCTTTTTCCAACCAGCCTTGATTTCTATTGTCACAATCTCTTCCACTGTCAATGTCTTGCTGCAGATAACAACAACAAGTGGAATGAAGGGTTATTCATAATTCTCAAGAACCATGGTGAAATTCACATACATACAATACATACCCACTAGTATCAGTTATTTCTCTGGAGATTTTCATCTTCTTTGTTGTGCCTTTGTAGAGATCTTCAAGGCTACATGGCAGCCTCCTTTCAATCGGAGCGGCTTTTCGCGGGCCGTGGCTCATCGGCTGTCCATGTCCTTCACTGAATGAAGCAAACATGTCTTCTCCAAACATCCCACCACCAAATGACCTCGAGCCACCGCCGTTGCCGCCACCGCCCATTCCTCCAAATGGGGATGAAAATCCAAAGACCTCCGCGAAAATGTCATTGGCGTTTCTGGGGTTGAATCTGAACACGGTTGGTCCATCCCCAGTTTGGAAGAACGATGCGCCGCCGCCGGGACCGGCGGCGCCCGGCGGTGGCACTTGACCTTTCAAACCTTCTTCACCGTATTGATCGTACACTGCTCTCTTCTGCGGATCACTCAAAACCTGCGACAAAATTCAACAGAAATTTAGAAAAAACCCTTTCAATCAACGCAAAAATTCTTGAGAACCCAATAAGAGATTATGGAATCGAAAAATCCCAAGTGGGGAAGATTGATTAGTTACCTCATAAGCTTCGGAGATTTGTTTGAATTTAGATTCGGCGGCTTTTTTATTGTTGGGGTTCTTGTCGGGATGCCATTTCATGGCAAGTTTTCTGTAAGATTTCTTCAAATCATTGTCAGTGGCACTCTTGTCTACCTGCAAAATCTTGTAATAATCTACACCCATTTGTGAGTTGTTCTAAATCTGCAAAAGAATCTTATGCTAATTCTGGAATTGGGATCTTTGATTTTTTAGGAGCTGAAAATTGGAATGCAGAGAAGAGCCGTTGGGCATACAAAAAGGGTACACGAAGATGGGTCTGGAAGAACATCAAACACATCCAGAAGGTTGTGGAAGCTTCCACATGGAATTCCATTATTTAATATCCATTTTCCAACTTCTCAAAAAATAAAAAACAATCAATCAATTTTCCCATGAACAAAAATAGACAAATATAGGTTTTTTTTTATTTTTATTTTTTTAAATTACAATAGTTGGAGTAAGGAGTTCCGAATCCCTGAGTTCTTAATTTTTTTTTTTTTTTTTTTTTTTTTTTTGAGATTACAACAATCGAAGGTAGGAGACCGAACCCAAAAACTTTAGATCATTATAAATACATTAATGACGTTTGAGCTATTCATTTATTAACATGACTTCTTAGTTATTAGATGTATGTAATTAAGCAACAGTTCTTGTTGACTATATATTGCGACGTAGTGTATTATGTCAAAATGTTAGTTATTTTGTCCAACTATATAATTGATGGGAGATAATGGTGAGTGTGGACATAGTTTCATTCTTCTTTTGAATTCCATACGTAAAGTAGGTGAAAATTTGAAACTATTTTTTTTAAAAAAAAAAACTAATTAAGTTATATTTTAATTAACAATATTTTTAAAATGGGAAAAAAAATATTGTTTAACTCACTTACTTAAACATGTTTAAAAAGGAAGAATGATGGAGTGACTTTAGGTATAAAAAGAAAAGTAAATTAATATTGATACGATATATGTAACTCTAGATAATTAACCATATTTGAAGATTGAAAGATTCAAAACTATCATTTTTAAGTTGCATGGATCAATTGGACTAAATTAGTTTTAACCATGCAAGATAATTTATTGGTTATGATTTTTTTTTTTAAATATATTAATTTTCTTTTAGGTTAAAGTATCAAACATGCCTCTAGACTATCAAATTTTTTTCAAACTTTGAAAAGTTTCAAAAGTACCATTTTATAAAATGTTTCAAAAATACCCTTACCGTTAACTTTGGATGAAAACTGTTGATGTTTTGTTTCAAAAATACCCCCAAACTTTTAAAGTTTCAAAAATACCCTTCGTCTTAAAAAAACATAAATTTTAAATAATACTTTCCAAATATTTGAATTTAATGTGTCAAATTTTGGCCAAGATGAACAATAATTTTTTTTTTTAATTTATAAACAATAATTTTTTGATGACTCATAAAAGCTTTCAAATTTAGATTTATGCTTTATTATTACAACTAGATTTTATAATTCATCTATAACTTTATAATTTATTTAAAATTCTGACTTTTTTTATTATCAAATACAAATATAACATTAAATTTAAAAAGTTAAAACATATTTAAATTTAAAAAGTTAAAACATATTGCAACTAACAATAAAATATTAGTTAGTTTAATCTAACATTTATTGATTTTTTAATAATTTTATGCATTTAAAAACAAAGGTAAATTTAACAACAATAATTATGAGATAAATATATTAAGAAATTAATGTACTAATAATTCAATTAATTAAATAACTATTAATATTGACATAAAACTTGGGTAAGAGGAATTATTATTATTATTATTTTAAAACAAGGGTAACCATGCACATCCCTAGGCCAGACATCGAATAAGTAATATTACAGGTGAGTTTCGAACCTCGGATCTTGAAGAGAGTATACCTTCAAAGCCCAAGTCTTCAACTAATGTACCACCCATTGGGAATGGTTAGAGGAATTATTTTTTAATCAACCACACTTTTCTGGTGGGTCATTTCTCCAACCCTTCCAACCCTATATGGTAAGATATATTTTCTTTTTGATATTCGTGACTGTTTGGACCAGCTTTCACGCACATCGACTAATGTCACGGGAACTACGCTTGACCCTACAACATTTGGATGTTAAGGAAACACGTAAGAAATTAATTCTTAGGTAAGATAGATATTATAGGCTTAAATATCAAAAACCAAAAATAAAAAAACAAAATGGTTATCAAATGGAGCCTAAATTATTTAAATTTTATGTTTTTTTAAGACCAATGGTATTTTTGAAACTTTTTAAAGTTTAGGGGTATTTTTGAAACAAAACCTTAACGGTTTCCATCCAAAGTTAATGGTAAGAGTATTTTTGAAACATTTTGTGAAGTTTAGGCATATTTTTGAAACTTTTTAAAGTTCATGAGTAAGTTTGACAAAAATTGGGGGTATGTTTGATAATTTAGCATTTTTTTTATATGGAAAACAATATGGCATCTAATTCTATTTTTAATACCTTTGAGCTATTAGTTAAGCTGTAAAAGTTGGTTGACTATACTTTTGCGAGTAAAGAATAAAAAAATCTTTGTTATTGTAGTAGGTCCTCTCTTCAGCTAAATAAATAAAATGGTAGATTTTATCCATAAAAGAATATATTATAACATTCAAAAAGGAAAAGGTGTACACAAATCAATCGATACTACATTTCAATTAGAAGTATTCGAGAGAAAGCTATGTGAATAAGACTTTAAAAATTGATAATACAACGAAGTCCTCTTTTATCGTGATTTATTTTTTGAAATTATCGGTGGTAGAGATTCGAATTCATGACTTTTTGGTCATTGGGCGACACTAATACCTGGAAACTATTGCTTTTATTGGGCCTCTTTTATTGTGGTTCAATGTTCATTCTAAAATGTAATTGAGAAATAAATGATGAAATTTCTACCGAGTAAAATTAATTTAATGAAACATCTACACGGTTAACTATAAGGTTTAGCACTGAAAAAAAAAAAAAAAAAAAAAAAAGAAGACTATGAAGCCCCAACCGACCAGCATCTCTAAACCCTTGGCCCAACACATGAAGCCCCAACCGACCAAAACAAAAAGGCCAAGGCCCACACTTAATTTGACGTTCTGAGTCAGGTCCGAAAACGTATACATTTGGGCCTACCACTTGGCCCAACACATGAAGCCCCAACCGACCAGCATCTCTAAACCCTCTTTGAATTAATAATTAAAACATGTATCCTCATTTTTTTTTTTTGAATTCAATAAGATTTAGGGCGGAATTTTAAACTAAGATTCGATTGATAACCATTTTGTTTTTCATATTTGAACTTATTTTTATTCAAATTTCTTACTATGTGTTTCACCTCTTCAATAATGTATTCATATTTTCTTAAAAAAAAGTAAGTGGATGCGCTAACCAGCTTTTAAAAACAAAAATAAAATTTTTGGAAGTTACTTTTTTTTCTTTCAAATTTTAGTTTGATTTCTACAAATATAAACTAAGTAACAAAAAACATATAGTAAGGTTGTTATTGTAGGTTAAATTTGAAAAATTTAATGATTATCAAACCAGCCCTAACATCTTGATTATTAAACTGAAACTCTATCTCTCTTGGCTTGCGATATGATCTATTTGCTGAACTAAAATAATAAAAATCAAATATAAAGAAATGCAAATACTTCTTTTGTTGAATTAATTTTTCTTTTTTTTTTAAAGTAATTTTGTTTTATCGTAAAACATACATTTTTTGAGACGCTCGTAAAACATACATTTCGTTTAATAAAAACAAGAGTAAAACTTGACTTTTCTGGTCTATATACGTTTTAGGGAAATTTGCATGTATATTACAATAAGATAAAAAAATTGAGTAAATAGCAACTTTTTGAAAATATTTGCAAAT
>JBBMEF010000025.1:1667590-1681714 GCA_037832685.1 Sicyos baderoa
AATTTAAATCCTCCCACAAGCCAGACATTTGATAGTTATTTTCTCTAAAAGTAGCTATTTCCCTAATTCACCCTATATTTTTTGTCTTGACATACTTAAAATAACATTTGTCACCTCAATCTAGTCTATAAAATTTTGAAAATTTTAAAATAGGTAAAATGACATATGGTTAGTAACTATTTAGTCTTTAAAATATCAAAAGAAAAAATCATCTAATAAATCTCTTAAGTTAAATTTGTATCTGTCATGTGTATAAAATTGAAAAGGTATGTTATCAAATTTTGAAAATTTAATTTTATTACATATATATATATATATATATATTAATTAATTATAATAGTCTCATCTCATATGTCATTTATCTAACCTTGGTAGGCCCATTTCATTTGACCATAACTTCATTTCAAGTGTTTCTTTTAGTATAAATTGGGCGAGGAAAATTACAAATACGGACTATTTTAGGAACTTCATTTCAAGTGTTCATATAACTTTAAAATTATTTTATTTGATATCCTAAAATTTAAATTTAATAAAAATTATTTTTATTTAATTTCTTACTTTTTTTAGTAGGAACCAACAAACTATATATATACAAATCATTATTACTATTAAATAATATGAGACTCAAATACCGATTTTCAAGATTGAATATGTGACCGATAGTATTAAATTAATTTTTTGCTAGAACTAGTACCCACACTTATAATTTAAATTTAATAAAACATATTTTTATTTGGTTTCTTACTTTTTTTTTTTTTTAGTAGGAACCAACAAACTATGTATACAAAGCACTATCACTATTTTTGTTAAAAAAAAAAAAAACACTATTACTATCAAATAATATGAGACTCGAATATCGATTTTCAAAATTGAATCCGTGACCGACAATATTAAACTAATTTTTGGCTAGAATTAGTACCCTCACTTATGATTTAAATTTAGTCTACAAAAAACACTTTAAAATATAACAATTAAAAAAAAAAGTTTTAAAAAAATTGAGATTTGAAAGAACCAATATTTTATGAATCAAACTATTAATTAGAAGAAAGTCATATCTGAAGCCAACATGAAAGTGATTGAGCAACAAAATAATTTGAGAATGAGGCACAATCATTTTTCACCCTATGCTTCACGCTAGTTAGACGTAGACATTTATATAACATCACTCTATGAAAATGACAACTATATTAAATAAATTAATCATTACAAAATTAACACGAATATAACTTCGCTTGAGTAGAATATTAATAATATTTTGTCTTAAATTGTTTTTTTTTTTTTTTTTTTTTTGAGAAACTTAAAAAAAATTAATATTACTTAAGCATTAATAGTGTATGTTTAACGTTATAAAAAAAAACAGTATGGAATTTTTTTTGAGTATACCAACTAGGATTCGATCTCAAGACCAACAATATCAACCAAATCTAAAGTTTGACTTATTGAAAAATAGTGTATGTTTAACGACTACAAGACTACATTTTAAATTTATTATTTTAAATGTTATAGAATTAAAAATTTCTTCAATTAAAAAAATGATAAAAAAAAAATTAATATAATTAGGGGAAAATAGACAACATCATACAGAAAAGACAATACTACCCTTAAGTCAGTAACTCTTTGGATAGAAAATATAAAGTTAGTTAACAATGCTCATTTTCTCTCTCTCTCTCTCCCTTTTTGAAAGAGAAAATTAGTTTAGCAAGGCTTTATTTGGCGTTGGAAACGCGTTTAATTGTGAAAATAAATCGTTTTTTTCAAGAGAAATTATATTTATTTTTTTGAAGAAAAAAAACTCATTTAATTTTATTCTTAAAAATATAACTTGTTTTCGCAACTAAGGCTCGTTTTTAAATATGATAGTATATAGTGTTGTGTTGACTTAATTGATTAATTGTAGTTTAATTTAATTTTACGGTTACAAATTTAATGTTTAAAATTGATATGTGACTCTCATTTTATTCAAAAATAATAATATTCTTTAAATATGGTTTATGATCTCTTTTCATTTTTTATTTTTTGAAATTACAATAATTATGGGTGGAAGATTCAAACCAAGACCTCATAATTTTTAGATATACATTTATGCCGTTGACTGATCTCCTCCCAACTTGAACTCAATATATATATATAATAAATACAATTTTTTTAGAAAAATTAGAATAAACGAAAAGTTAGTTATTTATTAGAAAGTAAATGTAACGTGGAAGGAAAGCTTGGACTTGTTTGTTGATCTGCCAAGATTTTAAGCTTAGAGATTGGAGTCTCCGGTCAATGCCTAGTTTTAATTTCATAATTAATTTTCCCTTTAATTAATGTATGCCAGCAAATGCATTATCTTGCAGCGTGTATTTAAGGCAACAAGAATTAATGCCACCTTATTCTCTCTTCTTCTTTTTTTCTACAAAGAAAACATTTAATCAATTGGTCCAATTTTATAAAGTAGAGTTTTTTTTTTTTTTTTGATTCAATACTTTCGAGGAGAGATCAACCAATATCATATGATTACTAAATCGTACAAAATACTGTTAGAGCTCAGTTCATGTTGGTCTATAAAGTAGGTTAATCTAACTTATATATCTAACTTTATTTTAAAGTATTGCAATTCACTTATATAGACATGATTATTGGGCAGACAACCTAGTAAAGGAGAGGCACACATAGTAAATATAAACATCCCAATATTAAAGGAAGTATACAATTGAAAATACAATATATATTTTTTCAAAAGTAAAAATACAATATTAATTATATCCAATGAATTGGCCTAATAGGATGTTCTTAGACAATGGACTTTATAGATTTACAATTTTGCATATAGCCTTTTGGGTGATAAACCCATGTCGGGAACCAAATTAGTGTACCCATAATGAGATTTTGACCGTAAAAGCATTAATCAACGACATAATGTAAATTTATTAATAGGATTAATCTAAAAAAAAAAAACTCTCATTTGACCTTTTTCTATTATGTGTAAAAATTAGCCTATCTGCAGATATTTTTTTCAAGGAATAATTTTTATTTGTTTATAGTTAAACTTAATTACATTTTTAAAATTTATAAATTATTGCACGTTTTAAAATTGGCAAGTTTGAAAGAAAAATGCTTCCTTATTAATATTTCAAAAAATGTATTAGCTTTTTTTAACGGCTCAATTTTGCTTAGGTCTTGAAAATGTTTTAACGAATTGATGTATAACAATACCTATTAGCTTAATTATGTGTAATAAATCATTAATCACGAAATTGTGATTTTAGAAAACATAAAAAGCAGTTTTTTTTTTTTTTTTTTTTGCGAGTATTTGAGTGGATTCTTTTAACCAATAATATTATCATTAAAAATCATGCACGTGTTTGAGCTAAAATATTTTATAAATTGCACCTTCTTATTACCTAATATTGATGAAAGTGCACCACACACTTGATTTAAATATTTTCTCAATTAGTCAAAACTTTACTTACCTCTCCTAATTTTTACTTTTTTTTTGGTTGAACTAAAAAAATAAGATAAGAACTTTAATAATTATCTTTAATAAATCTTTGTATCTTAAAGTTTATTATATTTGAGTCTATATACTTTCTTTAGTTTATGTATTTTGAGACAGAAAAAGAAGAACATATAATAGGTTTGAAATTAAGTTTAATTGATTGAACAAATTTGAAATTAATTATGGTATTTATAAATTATAGTTTAGTAGAGAGAAGTATGAAAATTAAATGCGTCAATGGTACAATGATTTCATTATTTGGTTGTAAATCATTTTAACACCAACATCGTAGATTTGATCCCGAGAATCGATATTCAAATGAAAAGGAGAAGTATGAAAGTGATAAATGAAATAAGTACTTATTGAGGTGCATTTACTATTTGTGTTGCGTTGTGGAATTTTGGACGCAAACGAAGAAATTACCGAAAACAAAAGTTTTATGAAAAAATAATCAAAACCTGATTGTGATATGTGGCCCAAAAAACCAACCCATTTTTCTTCACCAAATGACTACCGTTTCAGCTGAGCAGCCCAGCCCCTCGTTATTATCACCCATTTCATATAAAATTCATATAAAAACCCAAAACCCTTCATCATCTTCTTCATTCAAGATCTCATTTTGATCATCCAATTAATTCCAATCTCCAGAGGCAAAACTCAATGATTACAGAGGTTAAGCAACTGGGTTTTTCTTTTTCTTTTAAATTGCTAAATTGGGGTTTTTGTGATTGTGATTTTTGATTGGGATTTTGTAGGATATTGAAGAAAGAATGAATGGCTGGCCGCTTGGACTCCAGGTTATGAGCACTAGGCTTCGAGCGGCTACGGATTCATTTCCTAATTTGCACATTCCTTCCACAAGTTTCTCCTCTCTCTCTTCCTCTGAACTCGACACTGTGGTGAGTTAATTTATTATCAAATTATACTCAAATCCATCCAAATTGGAGGTTTCGTTTCATAATCATTTCGTTTTAGTTTTATATATTTTTTCTTTTAAGTACTTCTCTAAACTCAACATTGTAATTTAGGCTCTGTTTTTGTTTTTGTTTTTTTACATGAAAGTATCAAGAATAGATAGTGAAAAACTAAAAAAATCAAAATAAGATGTAATGTTTGAAAACAAACAACAGTTATGAAGCATGTTTTTTTGATTTTTAGTTTTTAAAAACCGGTTATCATGTACCATCTTTATTTTTTAAAAAAAAAAATAAAAAAACAAAAAATGAAATAGTTATCGAACATAGTCTAAACAAATCTTTATCAAACGACAATACCTTAAATTTTATGTTTTTCGATCTTTTCTGATATTGTGGTATTGATAGTCGACAGCGTCGTTCTTTCAAGACCACAGCGTCTCGCTCGGGCGGCTGATCGGAATAAAGTCGGCCGACAAGATGTGGTTATATCTTCCGAGGGACGAAACGGAGCGTGTATCGGTTAACTCCACGCGCTTGGATGCGAGGAAATCGGACGACGACAATGAAATATCAAGACGAATATGCATTCCAATTGTGATCGGAATCATCTCAAAAGTGATTAGGAGTCGGAGAAATTCGAGAAGTTGAAGAATGAAACGATAAGAAATTGCAAACATGTATGAAAGATTGAGTGGATTATTGTTCTTTGTGAAATTTTAGGTCTTCGGAACATTATTAATGAAAATGTTGAACAAGATTCTCTTCTAGAGGAGGAACAAACAGCAACCATTTACCTAAGGTTTAATGGAAAAATTATTACACCATGCACTAATACAATTGAAGTTACCGTTGATAATTTATTCTTTTATAATATATATACATTTTAAATATTTGTTATAGTATTTTTAACACTAAATATATTGTTAATTAGTTCTAGTATGCATCTTTAGTTTATCAACTTTTTTTTTTTTTTTTTTTTTTTTTTTTTTTTTTTTGTACCACTTGATAAAGGATCGATGAATTATCTAAACTTATCATTTCTCAACTGTATTTGCTTACAAGTAGATTAAGTATACTTTGACTTTTAACAAAATATTCGGTTTACTTATGATATAATTTGTTTATTATAAATTTAATCTAATGACTTAAACTCAAATATAGAAAAGATTAATGAGATGTTTAATTTGCACGATTATAAATAATATGAATTATATATATACATTAAATTTAAATTTTTAAAAATATAAAGATTGAATTCTAACTCATCTATTTTACTTTTCAAAAAAAAGAAAAGAAAAAAAAAACTCATCCATATTAAATTGTTGTTTGAAGAAAATAAAGAATAATATTTCAACTACCTAAATATGATTTAAAAGTTATACGTCAAAATTTTCCACTATCATTTGTTAATGAACATTATAAGAAAAATAAAATTTTAAAACGATACTAGTTAAAATGATGAACTAATTTTATAATTTATATTGAAAGGAAAACCAAACTTAATTATGGTATTTATTCCCCTGTACTAAAAAAAAAAAAAACTTAATTATGGTTTATCCAAAAATAAATGAAGACAGATCCGAGGGCTTAGTAGTAATTAGATCCAAGTGGTCGAAATATGCGCCGTTGGATTAGAGTAATAAGGTTTCGAAGTATGGTAGTACGGTACGAGCGCATACACAGGAATACCGAACGCAAAAGGGCTAAAACCTCAAAGAAAACCCCAACAAGGAAGGAGATTTCAGAATTCCTTCGCCCAAAATCCCTGAACCATGTCCTCCGCCGCAGCCATGGCCGCTAGGTCAGCTTTCAGATCAACCCTAGGCCGAGCCACCGTCTCCGGCAGATTCGCCAACGGCGCCAAAGCGAAACCATCTCCATCTCCGTTCGGCATCCCCAAGCAGAATCCACTCTCTCAATCTCATCGCGTTTTGAGGTAAAATTTCGACGAAACTTCTCTGATATTTCGATTTGCGTCTGATTGAAATATATGTTGTGAATGTGAAGGTCTCCTGTTGAGATGAGTTGCTGCGTTGAATCGTTGCTTCCTTTCCACTCTGTTACTGCCTCTGCGTTGCTCACTTCTATGCTTTCGGTTTCTCGTCGGAACTACGCTTGGACTTGTGAAGGTATTTTATTGCTCTTATTGCTTAATTGTTCTTTGTGAATGTCTGGATTGTTTGATTCTTTGTTTTAATTGAGTTTCCCTTTGTCTTGTATTGTTTAGTTGTAGCTATATTTGTTGGTGATTCTACCTTCTGTTTATGGCTTATAAGTTGGTTGGGTTCTAATGCATCTCTTGTTCCCTTGGAGGGTTTATATTTTAGGTGCATTGAAAATTGTGGTTGTGTTTTAAGTGTTCATCAAAAATTTATCCAAGAGGTTATGGATTTGATCCATAGTGGCCACCTACTTAAAAAAATAACTTTCTATGAGTTTCGTCAAATGTTGTAGGATTAGGCTGGAGAATAGTCGAGGTGGACCTTGAAACTCACTTACATTTAAAAAAAGTGTTCATTGAGAATTTGATAGAACATTTTTGTCAATGTTCTTCTGGCTGGGAATCTATAATTCATTTTTTCCAGCTGATCTCTTACTCTCTTGCACGATTAAAGAGTGCACATTGGTTTTCCTTTCGTAGGGAAAGATGAGACTAGATGAGGTCTAAGCATCGACGATGAAATGAGTTGATTTATTTTTGTTGCTGACCCTTTTAAACTTAGGTAAAAATTAAAATGTTACTCGAGAGTCGAGTAGATTATGGTTGAAAACGTTCTTTTTTGGGGGTAAATTTAGGCTGAGAGATTCAATCCCTTATTCGTGTGACTTTTATTAAGTTGGTGATGGACCGGTGCCTGATGGTTGATGAAATTCCAAACAAGTAATCCGGATCTTGTTTTATCTCAAAGTGGAAATTTTGCATTTGTTTTCTGTTGATCCTTATACCGATCTTACCTTTATGCTTCATGTTTTGGGTTCAAGAATTAGAACTAACTTGTTATATTTTAATATTTTCTTCTTTTAATGCCCTGTGGTGTTACCTATACCTTCTAGTTATTGTTTGAATTTTCGACCAATAGAGTCTAAATAGCTTAATCTTTATTGTTTATTTTGGGATGTCGAATTAACATTAGAGCATAATAATGAGAATAGCTGGTAGGTCAAGTTGCCTATGAATTTTCTTTTTTCATTGTTCATTGATGGCATTAGTTTTAGTAACATGACAAGGATGATGTTGATTTCTTCTACCACTCAGATTGCAATGATGATGTATGATGATTGTCGGATGGTTCGAGCACTTGCCCTCTAAAGACAAGATGCTGAAATAAAGTCATGTATTACTTGTTTTTCTTGCACGAGTAGTCCAGTGACATTGGATTTTTTTAGCAAGTAGTAAGAAACAAAACTGAGTTCGTGTAGGTTTACATTCACGTTGTTGAGGCATAATTTTGTCAAAATCACCATTACAATTGACAGTTACCATTCTTAAGTTATCCTTACTGTATAAATGTTCTTTCTCTTGAAACCTTTGGAACTTTTCTTGAGTTCATATCCTTTATTGTTACTTTCTATAAAATGGTGTTATTACATCATTGTCGCCCTGAAAAGTGAAACTTCTACATTTGTGTTTATGTTGTAGATTCTTGAATGATGAATGCTGCTACTGTGCAGGACTTATCTAAGGTAATCAATTCTAGGTTAGCATCCATAGTCTTCCTCCTGCAACTAAAAGAATTGTTATGGACTACCATAAAGACATTAAAAACATTGAAATTTTAGTGTGGCTTGGATCCATAGATTGCAGAATGTAGTGGAAATGAGTCATGGTGCTAGGAGAATAGAAAGAGGAATGGTTTTTGGGTTTGTTAAGCATATAAAAAAGTTCCTAAGCTGGCAACTTCTTGAAACAGAGTTTTTATGTTGCTGGTTTATCTGCCTTGAACTATATATCAAAGAATGATATGAACATTTTAGAAATGAATTTGGTGCGCCTATAGCTCTCTTCCTTCAACTGATCCTTTACAGCCATTACTTTTCTTGACTGTCTTCCTTCTTGAAGTCTTATGTTCATTGAAATATGCTATCAGCCTCCCTTCAGTTCTGTCCCATCTTCGACCTTAATGTTGAAAGTAGGTTTCAGATATACAATTACTACATTGTAACCTTGCATCCATCATCGAAACTTTTGTGCGTTTATATATCTAACTCCACATGTTTCTTTCTCTAGGATCGTGAGAGATTGCTCATGGTGAACTCTTGGCTAAGCGACTTGCTGTGTGATTCTAAACTGTTTACTTGCCTTAGAAGTCTTTAGGGTGGTGAACCCCTTTTCAATTTTTCAAGCTGGAGATTAATAATTTACATGTTTGGTAGTTTTGATGTTTTAGGCATAAAAATTTGAACTTTAGATCAGTTGGTTATGCATTTTGCATTTCTTAGACAATTTTATAATCTACATTTCCCCCTTTTTTGTTGTATTGTAGATGGATGATTACTGTCTGTTGAGATGCGGTGCATCGGTCGTAGTTTCGAGAATTTGATTGGAGACCATAAGATTATTGATTGTGATGATACGTGACTTGGTATTGAGATTTTTCAACTGTAGAATTTTTATGATTTCATGCAAGTAACATTAGTAATTTTCTCATTTTTCCCTTTTTCTACCCCATGAGAGCTGACTCTTCTTCCTCACCCAACCTCCAAATCTATAAGAAACGATGTTAGTTTAGGTGAACTCGTTTTGGTATTTATTTCTACTTTGAATATTTAAGGGCTAAAATAGAATATTGTAACTTGCTAATGATCGCTGTTTTCATTCAATAAAAGTCTTTTTTCATTTTGTTTTTTGAACTGAAAAAATATTTCATATTATTGTTCATAATTTAGACATGCCTTTGCAAGAACAAATAACAAAGTATTTAATGTTTTAAAGGTATGTCTTTCCTAAGAATATAGATATTTGAAAGTAATTGTGTTTATGTAAGCATTAGATGGGTCATTAATGGATTAAACAATTCAAGCTGGAAGTGTCAACAAACAAAATCTAATTTTCAATTAACCAACAAACAACTGAAATTTTATTTGCATATCAATTAGTCAATTATTATGCTCTCATCAATGTGAACAGTGTGAAAATTTTCAATTTTTCGTTAGAAATCTTTTGAAGGATTTTTTTTTTTCAATCATATTTGAAGGTAGTATTGAAGCCGTATCTTCTTGTTGGTTTGACAGATGATTCTAGTTGTTTTACTATTTAACATTTTAGCTCGTCTATTTTTGTCTTTGCTTTTGGTCTGAATGCTTTAATTGCTCAACTTTACCATTTTACCATTTTACCTTTTTGGCTTGTTAATTTTATTTTTTTCTACCACTTTTTTGTTGTTTATTCTTTCAACAAATAAAACGGGAAGGATGACTCTAACTTTGAGGAAGATATGACATTATTTAAATTAGTCGATGGCTTTAATACATAATGGTTAGTTACCTTTAAACAAATTTTCTATATGTTTTTTTGATAGTCAAATATTATAAGTTTTTTTGGTATATTCCGTGATACTAGTTGAAATGCGCGGACGTTAATTTGAACCGTCACGATTATCAAAAATAATAATAATAACAAATAACATACCAAAATTAGTTGGATTTACTGTCCTAGTTTCGGAGGTGTTAGACTATCTTATCTAGTAGATTTCGAAATGAATTCATACCATTTTTTCGTGTGTATTATTTAGTTTTTTTTTTTTTTTTTTTTTAACTCTATTTTCAAAATAAAACGATAGAAAACTACATGAAATGTCTATACGATGAAGTAACAAATTTTCAACTAAAATATGTAGTTTAATTTGATTGTTTTTATGAAAAATAAATGTTGGGTCTTGTTTAGCTCTCGAACTTTTATTTTAAATCAACCTTTCTAACTTTTACAATTTCTATAAGCTAAAAAAACACAACTTTTTTGGTTCTAAAATATTGAAAAGATTTCTTTTAACCTTTTAACTTAAAATATATATACTCTTATTTCAATCTCTCAATATTATATCATCTTTCAATCAGCTTGTGTGACTTCAAAAAGATGTAAAACAAATAGTTAAATAATAAAGATAAAAACTAAAATTAAGTTCGTTTTTAAAGTTTGAGATTCAAAATACACATTTTAAAAGTTCACCAAATAAAAACAAATCTAAAACAAACCTTTTTTAAAGTAAAAAATCCAAAATAAAAACTTGTAAATGGAGATTAAAATAAAATTAAAATTTGATAATAAACTTTTTTTTTTGTTTAGTTCTCAGTCATTAGAGTGTGGAAGATTTGAATCAATAATTTATAAACAAAAACACTTATGTTGTTCAAGTCTCATAAAAAAAAAAAAATAATAATAACAACAATAAAAAAACATTTTTTAAAAATATTTCAACTACAGCCGAGAGATTTGTACCTTATTTTTCACCCTGAAAAATAAAAGAAAGTATTGTTTTTTTTACAACATTTGAGATTCGGATATATAACAAACCGACTAGATTCGATACAAGATTTTATCGTAATAATGTTCCATCTGGCAATCTAAGCATAGATAAGTGAGAAAAAAAAAAGAAAAAAAAAGAATTTGATAATATTGGAAATAAATAAATAAGAAAAAGAATGAAAATAGAAAAGAAAATGCGAAAAAAATGGAAACCACAAAAAGGACATAAGGAATATGACAAAAAAAGAGGGAGAATTTTTTTCTGGCATCGGTAACAAAGCTCAGCCATCTGTATATGTCGACAAAAATGGATTTAAAATGTTTCATTTCCATCAAAAAAAAAAAAAAAAAAAAAAAAACTTCAAATCTGATCTCATTAGGTCAAATCAGTTCCAGCGAACCACCGCCTTCAATTCTCTCTCTCTCTCTCTGTTCTTCATTCATCAGATTCATCTTCAGATCGGTTTCCTTCATTCTTTGCAATCTCGATTTGAATTTACTCACCGGAAAAAATGGATTCCGAGTTCTGGACCTCTCGCCTCGCCGCCGCTAAACGCCAGTACATGTGGCAGCATCATCACCAGAACTCGAATCTAGGTTTTGAATCGCTTTGTTTTTTTTTTTGGATGTTAATCGTTGTTTCTTACTCTTGATTTGTTGATTTGGTTTAGATCTGTTGGGAATCGATGATTTGGAGATGGATGATGACGCTCGCCACCATTTTCCATGCCCGTTTTGCTATGAGAACTTTGATGTTCTGTCTCTTTGTTCGCATCTGGAAGATGAGCACTCTTGCGAGACGAGAGTCGCGGTGTGTATTATTTTCCCTTTCGCTTATCGTAGTTGCTAATATCTGCTCCTTAATTTATACATCTTAGTGTTTTTGGACTTTGAGATTTGAGAAATGATTTTCAATCTAATTCGTGGGAGTGTGTAGCTATTGTTGTTGTATGTAAGAGTTGTTTTGTGTTAGTTTTTCATTTGATTGTCTAAAAGTTCAGTTTGCTTGTGAAATTAATGTTCTACTTACTAATTATTTGATGAGATCTCCCTTGTAATAGTATGGAACTGTGGGGAGAAATTAACTTGTTCGGCATCATTTTTTGTTTTTCTTGGAGTTTCGCTCCCCTGGTCCGATACCACATCCCATGACCCGGACCTGGGATAATTTGAAGGGTTTTCTAGTTTAAACGCTTTCCAGCGTTCTCGAACTAGGGACTTCCGAGGAAGCATACCTCGAAGTCTGTAGCTCCCTTGGGGACTTGTTCGGTATCATCTTTGATAAGCTCTCTATGTTTCTTGTGCTTCTCTTTTTCTGCACTTTTACGTTATTGGTTTATTTATGAGAAATAATGCTTCTGCTTAATTTGCATTTTCCTTGCAGGTTTGTCCCATGTGCTCAGTTAAAGTCATGGGGGACATGTTAAGTCACATAACGTTGCACCATGGGCACTTATACAAGATATCCTTTAAATTTTGTTTTGGTATTTGTATTTTTTTACTACTACCATTTAAGTTGTATGTTTGGAGGAAATTGTTAGTTTTTGTGTGCACATCTTGTGTTCTTAACAAAGGACCACCTTCAGAGACGTCGCAGGTTCCGTAAAATTGCCATCCCCAACAGCCAGACGATGTCCCTCTTGAGCCGGGACCTTCGTGAGGCTCATCTGCAGGCGCTTTTAGGGAGCAGCGGGGGGTACCGTTCAAGCACCACTAATGCGCCTAGTGCAGCTCATGATCCGTTTCTATCATCGCTTATTTTGAATTACCCTGCCTCTGAAGTTGAAGATGTCTCAAAATCCATGCTAACCAGTGCTGAAGAAACATCTTCAGAGAATGTGGCACCTTCACCTATTTGGGAATCAAGGTACTTGTTTAAAGTAATGGATTCCTCTCTTATTGTTATACCTCAAGTCTTTAGTCTGTCTGTTCATCAAAAGGGGTTTGGTTAGATCACGAAACTATAATGCTTTTCAATTTTCTTACATTCCATGACTGATAAGTCTCTATGCTTTAACCCAATCCAAGCAATTCCATCTGCCTTTACAAGTATTCGTCTCTGGTCACAAGGTATGCGAAATTTTACTTGATGACCACTAACAGAGATCTGTCTATCTCGCATTTACCGGATTTACCAATCTAGTCACACCCTATGATTATCTCTTCCTGTTGTTTAGTGTTAACTCTTCTCTCTGTCTCCAGTTTCGATCCTTCTTTGAGCCAGGAAGAGCGGGAAAAAAGGACGAGACAAGCTATTGGGAGAGCAGGCTTTGTGCGAGATATGGTTTTCTCAACTCTCTTTGACAGCTAAGGAAAGCAGTAAGTTGCTACAAAAATGATGCAAAATTGAATAAATGAACGGATGTTGAATTACTTGTGGGTTTGATTCATTTCGCCTTATTTGTTGTCGACCCAATATCATAATCATACTCATCGAACTTAATATATCCTTCATTATAACCAGTGAATGGATTACATTGAATATAAAGCTCTGTTTATTGTTTTTGATGTTTTCATTGTGCAATATATTGTGGCTGTGTTGCAAGAAGAAATTGAATGTAAAAATTTCAGAATAGTGAAGGACAAACGGGGGGAGCGTCATGCTCGTTGGCGCTCGAGGGTTGGCGGGCCAGAACCAGGAGAGCCACACCATACACTATACTACGAGGAGAAATTTGAAGACGGAAACGTTGGTCAACACAATACAGCGTAAGAATCTCCCATTGAATGGCTACTATTGGGACTGGGTTTGGGGTTACTTCCTAGGAAATTATCAATAATGCTTTCTTTTCGAACTTTCTCTTTTCATTATGAACATCACTAGTTTGAGCTATCATTTTTAAATTGAGACGATGCAATTTATTAGTGTGGTAATAAATTTGAATTTGATATTATAATTGAGATCAGTTTCAATTGATTTTTTTATTTTTTTTTTGGAGAATCAGTTTCAATTAATTTTAGCTTATGTATAGTTTATAAATTTAGTTTTGTGCTTGATATCAGTTTGCTATCTTTAGTTTCTGAATTTTCAATTTTGTTCTAAATTCAGTAACCGTGGTGAAATAAGATGGGATGCGTTTAATCTATGATGACCTGACCATTTATGTAAAATTTACAGATTTTTGTTATGACCTTCAACCCGAATAAGAATATATAGTATATATGTGTGTATTATTATTAATTAAATAAATGAATAATTTTTAACATGCTGGTAGAAAGCATGCCCTAATAATATGGATATTTTATTCTAAAAAATATAT
>JBBMEF010000025.1:1683371-1693515 GCA_037832685.1 Sicyos baderoa
AAATCTAGCCTTGCAAATACTTTCTGAATTTTCTAATTTTGCAATTAGTTTTCTAATATAGTCTAGATATGCTAAAAGCTCTTTAAAATTTTAGGACCAAAATAGAATAAAGAGAATTTAAATTGTTTGTCATATATGTAAGTAAGATTTAGATTGATAATTTATTAATTTCTTTGTAAAAAAAAAAAACATTCAAATGAGTTTTTTTTTTTGTAACTACTCAAATAATTCCTCTTTTAATACTAAAAATAACTTAGCATTTTCAATCATTCATTTAAAATACTAAAAAAAAATTCATTCATCGCTTTTCAAAATAGTTTTTTTAGCCAACAACATGAGCAATTGCTGAACGACATTAATGTAAACCCAATAACCAAGAGATCATGAGTTCGAGTTCCCCCACTCTCCCAATTGATGTAATAATAAAAAAAAAAAAAATATTTTTAACAATTTATTTCAAATCTTTATAATCTATTAATTTTAAATCTACAGAGAGTTTGGATTGGAGATGAGAACAAAGATGAAGAAACCAGAGAGGGTCTGAAGGAGCTTAAAAGCTCTCATTGATATTAATTCTTATTAATGAATCAACCTAACCATTTACATGTATATAGAAAGGAGAAGAGAAAGCCAATGTAAATAATAAATAGAAAAGACATCCCGACGGCCATCGTACAACATACAGAGAGATGGACAAAAGACTAGCAGATAAAGAGATAAACCAAAGGACAAAAGGTTCCTATGTCTTAACTTCCCCCTTCAAACGCGGCGTAACGAACGTGAGACCAAGTTTGTCCCTAAGCATCTGGAACCGAGCATGAGATAATGGTTTTGTGAGACAATCGGCAATCTGCTCAAGCGACGGGACATACCTAACATCAAGTTGATTACGCAGCACCTGGTCCCTAATGAAATGGACATCGATTTCAATATGCTTCGTACGGGCATGAACAATGGGATTACGAGCAAGGGCAGCGGCACTGACATTTATCACACCAAGTGATTGGAGCACCAGACAAGGGTATGCGAAGTTCACTAAGAAGAGAACATATCCATTTAATTTCGCACGCAACATGGGCCAGGGCTCTATACTCGGATTCCGCACTTGAGCGAGCAACAACAGCTTGCTTTTTCGAGGACCAAGATACCACGGTAGAGCCAAGAAACACACAATGTGCTCCCACCGACCGTCGATCAATGGAACAAGTCGCCCAGTCAGCATCTGAGTAACCTGTAATAGTGAATGTGGAAGTGGGTTTTATAGCAAGGTCGATCTGTATTGACCCCTGTAAGTAGCGAAGGACCCGTTTCATGGCCTGCCAATGTTGAACAGATGGAGAGTGAGCATGCTGACTTAACTTGTTGATATCAAAGGCAATATCCGGTCTTGTCATGAGAACATAGTGGAGAGAGCCAAGAGTGCTTCGGTATAGAGTTGGATCATGAAACGGCTCATTGTGAACAGAAGCATGAGCAGTGGAGACGGTCATTGGTGAAGGGGCCGATTTGATGTTAGCCATGTTAAGAGAAACTAATAAGTCACGGATATAAGATTCTTGTAATAGGGTAATACCCAAAGCTGTGCGATTCACCTGTATACCCAGAAAGTACTGAAGAGGTCCAAGGTCTCGCATAACAAAGGTGGACTTAAGGCGTCCCAAAATGTTCTGAATGGCAGAGAGGTTGGAGCCTGTGACAAGTATGTCATCGACATAAACAAGAATGATTATAATAATGTTGGCCCTCCGATAGTAAAACAAAGAGTTGTCAGACTTACTCTGAGAGAACTCCCAACTGGTAAGAGTGGTGCGAAGTTGATCGTACCAAGCACGGGGAGCTTGCTTAAGACCATAGATTGCCTTTTTGAGACGACAAACATGATGTGGAAAACAAGGATCTATGTACCCAGGAGGTTGAGGCATAAACACAGTCTCTTGGAGATGCCCATTCAAGAACGCATTACTCACGTCCAATTGATGGATAGGCCAATGTAAACTGACAGCGATGGTGAGAATTAATCTTATAGAAACCGGTTTGATAACAGGACTGTAAGTTTCATGAAAATCAACTCCAGGTGTCTGAGAGAACCCTTTGGCAATAAGCCGTGCTTTGTATCGATCAACAAATCCATCAGCGAGACGTTTGAGTTTGTATATCCATTTGTTTCCCACTATGTGTTGCGATGGAGATGACGGAACAAGTTCCCAAGTACCATTACGTTTTAGCGCTTCATATTCATTGTCCATGGCCTTTTTCCAATGAGAATTGGTGATAGCATCCTGAAGTTTGGTGGGTTCAGTAAGATCCCAATTGGGAGCTGAGTTGGCATAACAACCAAAGAAGCGTTTTGGTTTACTAATACCTTGTTTACCACGGGTGATCATAGGGTGCACATTCTGTAAGTCGGAGGGAGAGGTTGGTGGTATATGTGGTAAGGTAGAGTGGGGAGTTGGTGGTGTAGTTGTAGGAGTATATGATGGACTGACATTTGGTTGGTGAATTTCTGAGTCAGAGGCGGGTGAGGTCCAAGAGGGAGACCGAGGGGCAAGAGGCAAATGGGAGGGCATGGGAGAGCGGCTGGGAATATTTTGAGAGGTTGGGATAGCTTGATCAAAGTTGGGATTGACAACCGGAAGCCAAGATAAGGTAGTTGGTGGAGATGGAGAGGCACGAGCAGATGGTTCCATGAATCCAGTGGCAAAAGGGAATGAGGTTTCATTGAAGCACACATGCCTCGAGACATAAACACGGCCACTGTCACTAAGGCACCTATAGCCACGGTGATTGTTGCTATAACCCAAGAAAACACACTGCGAAGAGTGAAAATCAAATTTGTGATTTTGATAAGACCGGAGGCAAGGGTAACACGCCGAGCCAAAGACTCGCAAACTGTGGTAATCGGGTGCAAGGTGATTTAGAAGTTGATGAGGAACCTGACCATCAATGGTAGCAGAGGGCATTCGATTTATCAAACCACCAGTAAGCTAATGGCATCTTGGCATGGGCAAGAAGAGTCAAACCAGTCTCTACGATATGTCGGTGCTTTCGTTCAATTCTCCCATTTTGAACTGACGTGTGAGGACAAGCCAATTGCACCTGAATGCCGACCTCAGAGGCAAACGAAATAAGGGGTCGAAACTCTCCACCTTCATCACATCGGACTATCTTAATTTTCCTGTCATATTGAAGTTCAACCTGAGCTTTAAACTGTTTAAACACAGAAATGGCTTCACTTTTGGCTTTTAATGGATATATCCAAGCAAATCTAGAAAAATCATCCAAGAAACTGATGTAATATTTGTGTCCATAAGTAGAAGTGATTGGAGCGGGGCCCCAGAGATCAGTGTGAATTAAGTCAAGAGGATCATCAGCCCGAGAAGTAGACAAAGTAAACGGCAATTTGTGAGATTTTCCAAACTGACAGCTTTCACAAAAGGATAGTTTTTCATTAACATCTTTCAACTGCGTACATGATTTCAACATTGTAGATAAAATACGAGCAGAGGGGTGGCCAAATCTACTATGCCATACATCCCGAGTACAAGATAAAATAAAGTGACTGCCTGGTGAAGCTAACAAGACAGATTTCGACTTGGAATCATCAGAGACAAAAGCAACAAACACAATCTGAGGTTGTGACCCTTTGATAGTATAGGCAGCGCAGCAGTTCAGGGTTTCAAAAGCAGGCAGTTGGTACAAGCCATTTTTAAGTGTCCCTCTCAGAAGCTCCATCCCCGTAGCCTTGTCCTTGACAGCACAAAATAGTTCATTAAACTCAACAGTCACAGAATTATCCATTGTCAGTTTTGAAATACTTAACAAATTTTTACTAATATGAGGAACATGAAGTAAATCTTTAAGGACTAAAGGTCTCATTTTTTAGTGGAAAGTAGAGCAGCCAACATGTTTAATAGATAACTGATCACCATTACCAACAGTTATTTTATCCAAACCTGAATATTCAGATTTCAATGAAAGGTTGCCAAGATCTGAGGTGAGATGATTGCTGGCTCCACTATCCAGGTACCAAGCCGTATCATTCACATGCTCAGTTGAGGCTAACATGGCTGAGGAATTAGAAGTGTTATGGTTTTGTCTGGCAGCAATGTTTTTGTTGTTGTGAGCCCTGATGCTCCGCTCAAGGCGCAGATAACACGTTTCAGTCGTGTGACCAAGTTTTCCACAGTAGGAACATGAAGGCCTGTTGGAGTTATTTCATCGCCCTCGACCTCTTCCTCCTCGACCGCCCCTATAGGAAGAACTGAACCCCTGATTGGGCTTACTCTGATAACTGTTCTGATAGTCAGATTTAGGGGTGCGATAGTTAGAGGAGGCAACCTGAGCAGAAGGTTGATTAATTGATATTGAAGATGCTTTAATAGCCTGTAGATACTCCAGACGGTTTTTGAATGTGAGCAGCATATTCTGAACTTTGGACCAGGATAGATTTTCATGTTGAATCATGACAACAAGAGGAGTATACTCTTCATCAAGGCCAGCAACAACATAGGAGATAAGATCAGTGTTGTCCACATGGTAACCAGCTAAAGCAAGGTTGTCAGCAAAGCCCTTCATGAGGATTAGATAATCCATCATTTTCAAGCTATTCTTCCTCGTTTGTTGTAACATACGTCTTAGATGGTCCCTTTGAGCAGCAGCTTGAAACCCATAAAGTTCTTGTATTGCCCCCCATAGTTCAAGAGCAGAACCACAGGTTGAGAGTTGAGAAGCAACTTCTATTGTCATGGAGTTGTACAACCAGCCTACAAGCAGCTGGTCAGATTGCATCCAGACATCATATTCTGGGTTGTGGAAAGTTAGACCTTCTGGTTCATCTTCACTTGGAGCTATTTCAATCAACTTCTCCGGACAAGGAATACTTCCTGTTAAATATCCTTCCAGATTGTGACACCTTAAGATAGGAAGAACAATATTTTTCCAAACCCTAAAATTATTCCTATCGAGCTTGATGTGGGAATTTTGGGTCAGAAATGTGGCAAACGAAGTGTTGCCAACTGACACACCACCAGAGGTGATGCGAACCGGTCCAGAAGTTCTTGGTTCCAAAGCGGGTTTAGCAGCACGGATTGTAGGAGGCAGATTGGGTGTCGGAGTTGTCTGCTCAGCCATTGGATTCGGAGATTGTGATGAAGTAGCTGAATGATCGACGTTGACCATTCTGTGCTCTGATACCAACCGAGAGTTTAGATTGGAGATGAGAACAAAGATGAAGAAACCAGAGAGAGTCTGAAGGAGCTTAAAAGCTCTCCTTGATATTAATTCTTATTAATGAATCAACCTAACCATTTACATGTATATAGAAAGGAGAAGAGAAAGCCAATGTAAATAATAAATAGAAAAGACATCCCGGCGGCCATCGTACAACATACAGAGAGATGGACAAAAGACTAGTAGATAAAGAGATAAACCAAAGGACAAAAGGTTCCTATGTCTTAACTAATCTATATCTAAATAAGTTTTTTTTTTTGAAAAAGTATCTAAATAAGTTATTTACTCTAAGTTCTCGATATAAAAATTATATTCAAACGGTTTTTTAATTTTTAAGTATTCAAAATAGCTCTTCAAACTAATTACTCGTACAAATCCCTCGATTAAAATCCATTTTTTTTCTTCCTCCAATTATTTGAGTAGGACGTGAAAGATACGCAGGTGCGAAGTAGAGAAAGCGCGTGGGTGAGAATAATTTATTCTTTTTATTTAAAAAAAACGTAATAAACAGTAAATGAAAAACGCGCCCTTCCCTGTGGATCTGCTGTATTGAGAACCCCACATGACACATAATTCGGGGACTGAAACGCGAAATTACCACCACGCCCTTCCCAACTAGCCGCCCCTTTCTCAGTCAAATCCCTTCTTGACTCTGCCTCCGCCCCCCATTTGGGGCCCACTTCCCACCAATATCAATTCCTCGCCGATCCATTCTCCCGATTTCTCCACCCCCATCTATAAAACCCCTCCCTCCCTTCTCCACTCCTCGGCATCTCGACCCATTTGCCCCCAAAAAACTCAACCCCACACGGATTCCGTCCCCCAAATGGCTCCGAGGGAGAAGCCTGCCGCCGTCAAGGCCAACGCCGGCAACGTTAAGGAAGTGCATTTCAGAGGAGTGAGGAAGCGGCCGTGGGGGAGATACGCGGCGGAGATCAGAGATCCGTGTAAGAAGAGCCGCGTTTGGCTCGGCACGTTCGACACGGCGGAGGAGGCGGCTCGAGCCTACGACAACGCCGCCAGGGAGTTCCGCGGCGCCAAGGCTAAAACTAATTTCCCCTTGCCTTCCGACACTCTTAGCCCGAGCCAGAGTAGCACGGTTGAGTCCTCCAGCCGGGAGCAGCAACAACAACAACAACCTCTCATGGTCGATTCCTCCTCGCCTTTGAATCTCAATCTCGGCCCCGGAATCGGACTCGCGGCGGCTGGAGCCATTAGTTTTCCGTTTCAGCGCTACCAGTTTCCCGTGATCGGTGACGTTTTCGCCCGCGGTGTTCCGCCGTCCAACCACGTTCTGTTTTTCGACGCCGCTCTTCGTGCGGGTATGATCAAGAGCCATCATCAGAATCAACGGCTGCGATTCGGCCATCCACACGAAGCGGTGAGTGACTTCCGGCGCGAGTTTGGCGGAGTTCAGAGCGATTCCGACTCATCCTCTGTCATCGATATGAACGGTCAGGATCTGAAGCCCCGCGGCGTGGATTTCGATCTGAACTTCCCCCCACCAGAATCCGCCTGAATTTTTTCCCCTTTGATCGGCTGGGATTTTTAAGATTAATTAGATCTTTTTTATTTTTATTTTTTTGGGTTATTAATAATAACTTAAATACGAAATGTTTACGACCACACGATTGTGAATAGGAACCGGATCTTCTCAAAATTTTTGCAGCGGAGAAAAATCAAATACTCGGATGGAGTTTTGTTCCCGCTGTTCTTGTTAACGAGGAGGATCATTTTGCAATTATTAAATCTTTAATTTTGATGTAATTTGGAATTGTAATCCGTTGAGGAAATGAAATGTTTAAAGTTGGAATGGAATGGAATTAACGATGGGAATTGAATACAAAACGTGTCCGCCTTTTAATTAATTAATTAATTTCATAATTAGGAAAAGGTGAGAAATGGGAGAGGAAGCGTGTCGAATAATGGGAAGACAAGGAAGGGCACGTGTAGGGAAATCCGGCGGCGGCTTCGGGCACAGTTTGGTGGGCGATGGCGTGGCTCACACGCTTGTAACAGTATATGGTGGGGGGTTTTAATTGGTGGATTGCGAAGACTTGGAATTAACGTCGAGAATATAATAAATTAAAAGGAAAAAATGAAGCGTGTGAAAGTTGGGTGCACGTGCGTGGCTGCCGTCCAATGTTTGAATTTAGAATGGGGGTGGGGTGGGCAGCCGACAATGCGTTATTCTGCTTTTTCATTTTCAAATACATTTATTTATTATTATTTTTTTTAATTCCCTTTATTTCCCTACTTTACACTTCAATATTTCATCTACTTTTTTATTAGTTTGTTTGGTTCATGAACACTCCTATTTTCATCTCTTATTAATTCATGAACTTCTAATTTCATCTCAAAAGCTTAATCTACTCCACCTCGTTTTCTCTAATTCACTAAATTTAGATTTATGTTTCTTTGAACAATCAACACGTAGAATTTATTATTTTATGAGCTTATAGTTTACCCATGTTATGAGGGGAACACTCCGTCAAAGACCAATGAATCCTCCGAGCCAAAGAAGGCATTAAGGAGGCATGGCCCGAGTTTGGCGAAGGAGAAAGAGGAAAATGTTACATACAACTTTTTTATAAAAAGCGAGACGAAATGCATAGAATCCAACCTTCTAACTTAGGTTTCAAAGGGCACGATGCTCATATGACACATGTCTATATTATGTTTTGTTATGCAGATAATTCACACCAACAAAGATTACAAATTTACGGTTGATTACGAAGTCTAAATTTTGGGATCAACCTAACATTATATATAAATAAAGTCAAACTTTTTTTTTTGTAAGGGTGTTTTTGCAATGTTTAAAAACAAATTTGGCCGTTTCAAAATTATTTCTGTTTCTAGTTTCCATTTTTAAATACAATTAATTACCTTTAATTATAAAATATACAAGTCTCATTTTATTCTACACATTTTCAATATAGTTCATAAATTCTTTAATTTTGGTTCTAAAAAAAACGAACTTTAATTTTCTATTATTTTAATT
Source organism: Sicyos baderoa (assembly GCA_037832685.1). Taxonomy (NCBI): domain Eukaryota; kingdom Viridiplantae; phylum Streptophyta; class Magnoliopsida; order Cucurbitales; family Cucurbitaceae; genus Sicyos; species Sicyos baderoa. The sequence continues at coordinate 1,691,602 of JBBMEF010000025.1, forward strand.
TATATTTAAAGTAAATAATCAAGGTAGTTTTTGCTACTATATTTTTGTCGTTGTTTTAGTCTTTACTTATAATTCTAATCAAATATAAATCAAAAATTAATTTTTATGACCAACTAGAATTGAATTTAAATTGACATAAATGTATGACCTTAACTCCACTCTCTATATCGTTTTTTTGAAACCCACTCTCTATATCGTTGAATTGATTTTTTTTTTTTTAAGTTGAATTATAATTAAAAAAATGCAGATAGTTATTAAATTTTATAAAAATATATATATTTTTGAACGTCAAGGACATATGAGTATTGTCACGCCAAGATTACCATTGACAATGATGCCATTATTTCAACGACATCTTTTAATTCATTTTGAAAATTCCATACCTTTGTTACCAAGGAAAACAACCACATGCAAATTTAATTATAACCGTAAATTAATGAAACATTTGAAAACATTAACTAATTAAATAAATAAAAACAGTACATAGAAGAAAAATGGTTGCAGTTCCTACTGGGAGCGTATAATTGTTATGAAGAAAAAAAAAAAAGAAATGATTTTTCAAATCACTCTATTTGATTTTGAAAAGACGTGTTATATTCACATTGTATTGCATCGCAAACGTAACTGGTAGAAAGGAAATTTCAAGAAGTCATACCATTTATAGTACATTATAGGCATTTTTGATATGTCAGATTTGCATATCAAAAGGGCGAAAAGACATACGCTCCAAAAGTGAGAAATTAAAAACAACGTGCAATCAAATACTATCCTATGAAATGGAAATAATAGTAACATGAAGAAAATGAAATATAACCTATGAAAACATGGTAAAAGGGTTCGTAACGGGCACGCCTGGGACAAACGTGACCGTAACACAGTTCCTATTTGGAGCGTATAATTGTTATGAAAAAAAAAAAAGAATGGTTTTTCAAATCACTCTATTTGATTTTGAAAACACATTGAACCCAATGAAGATTATATGAAAAGAAGCAAATAAGGCTAAGACAAAGTATTTCCAAATCTTCCTCCTCCCAAAATATTCCATTCCACTTTAATTAATTCAACATATTGTTAATCCTAGTGGGCATTTGATAGGGTGGCGTGAAAAATGAATTAAAGGAAATAACTAAAAAGCTTAATTTGAGAGCCAATGAGATTTCTCAAAACAATATGAATATTCTATGGGATATAAAAAAAATAGTAGAACGTAGAAAGGAAAAAGGAGTCAATATAATTGTAGGCGTCAAAGCTTTTAGTAAAACGTAAAATAAGAATTTAAATTTGTTTATGGAGATTAGGTCCGCCGCACTCAGAACATAACTAAAGGCATCTAGAATTAGATGTATTTTAATATTCGCTTAATTTTGTCTGCGTTTGAATTTGTAGGCAGAATCATCGGTAATCAAATCTTTAGGCAAATGCTAAAATTGATTTGTTTCTTTAAATATATACGCGCATAACCATATAAGTTTTTTTTTTGAATTACAATAATTAAGGTAAGAAATTCAAACTCATAACCTATATTTTTTTGTGAGATTAAATTTATAATTTTTTAGTCAACGATGTAATTTTATAATTAATATATATCATAATCATATTAGTTATATTTTGTGTATTTATAAGATAATATGTATTTATTTTTAACAAGTGATTTTAAAACGATCTTTTAACGAGAGTTTGATTTAAAAAAAGATACAAGAGTCCTTTATATAAAATTTGATTTAAAGTAAATTTAGATTTCAAAAATTAAAAAATTATTGAAGACTTTATCAATTACTTAAGAAAAATGCTGAGATATTTATTAATAGGGGAATTTGCATGTATATTACAATAAGATAAAAAATTGAGTAAATAACAACTTTTTGAAAATATTTGCAAATCTATCAAAATCAGATTGATAGACTCCATCAATAG
>JBBMEF010000025.1:1704684-1716842 GCA_037832685.1 Sicyos baderoa
ATGGTCTGGTTAGCAACATGTCGGGCAGCTTTGTGGTTCATTTGGAATGAGCGTAATGCCCGTATTTTTGATTCAGTTCATAAGATTCCATCTCAAAACCAGTTAAGAATGAGAGGAGTAACCCTATAATCTTATAAAGGTTGTGATATCTCTTCATCTTTCCAATGTGGGATTCTCAACCCTTTATTCCGTTAAAAGTGGTGAAAATGTTATGTTTTCTGCTAATTTGGGGGAGGAGTAATGTGAAATTTATCTCTACTAATTGTAAAACCTCCTGCTAATTGGGGGATGAGTAATATTAAATTCATTGCTAATATTTGATTGAGGTGACTACGATAACAATTAGAATAAGAATTGCAAGAGGAACCCTTTGACGAAATGCCTTGAAGCATACATGGAAACAAGATTCTCCCTCCTACTCTCTTGTTAATTTTGGATAAGGAGCCTTTGTAAGAAGAATAGTTCTCCCCTGTTTCTCTACCGAGTTTTCCTTGGTCTTTTTTGGAACTTTATTTAGAAGAAATCTCTATGCCGTTCACCAGCCACTAGCACCCTTTCTTATTTGTTTTGCGGTGGCAGTACTGAAGATTGTTGTAATAATTATTTTTATATTATTACTATTATTTTGAAACTTTTAAAAGATTCACCCAATTTGAAATAAAAACAAAAATTTATTTTAAAGATTTAATACCATATTAGCTAGTTCTGAATTCCGTTAGGTCAAAATCAGTTGTCACTTTATGTTTTGGTCTTCTTCCTACCACATGCTCGATCTTTTGTCCTGTTGATACTAAATACAAAAATGTTTTCTATTCTCACATATACGACTTTTCCTTCTCTCTGTCTCAGTGTGTACCTTGTAGATGTTTGTAATGATATGGAGGACACCAAGAGGCATGACAAGCACTTGAGATCAGATACCATTACTACCACTGAAAATTCTGAAGTGAATAAACCATCCTTTGTAGGAGAATCTGAAAGTAGTGGCAGTCTTGAGTTTTCTAGCCTGTCTGGTAAACCATTGGCAAAACTAGAGGAGCACTCACATGTAGAGTGCACAAAAGTTGAATCAAGGAACTGTCTAAAGGACAAGGAAATAGAAGACCAAGAACTTACTGTTGGTGATCAAGATGTAGAGGCTTTGACTAATAACTTACCTAAAGATTTTGGTGGCTCAAATTATGACAACAAGGTTCCATTGTGCAATAGTGAGATTATAGATACCAAAGCTACCAATGGCCCAAGTTTTTCTATAGATGATTCTGACATTGGATTAGAAAATCACTCGGCTGGAGGGAGTATCGGTACTACGAATTCTGAGAGAGAGAGTACGCAAACGGACCTGCAAGTAGAGAATGGAGAAAACCAAATGGCATCAAGGTACTGACGATGGTGGTTCAACAACTTCCTTTATTACTAAGTGCCATATTAACGACCATGTTAAAAAAACGCTGCCATACAATTGCAGCTAAAATATTCTAATACGTAGTGGTTACTTATTTTATTTCCTTGTATGTCAAGGATAGTTATTGAAACAGATCTTCCTAACAATTAGAATTTCCAGATCAGCTGCTTCAAGGGAGAGAATAAGAAAGTTGACCCCTGGTGCTGAAGTTAATATTGAAGAAAAACACCCTGGTGCAGCTATTTGTGACTTCTATGCTAAAGGCTGGTGCATAAAAGGTAGCTCATGTAGCTTTTTACATATAAAAGATAATGCATCCGGTAATGACCAGCATTCGGAGGAACATGCTGCTGCTGCAAATTTGAAAAAACAAGCTCAGCTCAATGAAGGTGAGATAAAGTTACTTTTGTATGCAGATGTCAGAAATTCCTTCTCTAGCATCAAATTCTAATAGTACTTTCAAATGACGCAGGTTTGCAATACAGTGCAGATGCATTAAAATCACCAGTTTTTCATCATCCACCAAATTCCTCTTTTCTAAAGGACTCTTCACTTCCTCTGAAATTTGGTTTTTCTTCGGAAAGAACTTTGTCGAGGGACTTTATCAGATGGGATGGGTTGCATGAGAAAAGCAAGTTTTTATTGCATCAGAGGGAGGACCCATTTCTAAGGGCACTTCCTGACGGCCAGAAAGTGCCTTCTACTAGTTTTAGTGTGTCATCTCTCCTTAATAGAGAGGGTTCTACATCAAGGAATTTATTGCCTCATGAGTTAGAATTCTCTTCCGGCGGCTTCACAAAATTGGGTGTCATGGAGGAATCGGCTAATGTTGCATTCCCACGTTTGCTGAACGACCACCTTTCTCCAGCTCTTAGAAGTTCTTTGAATTCAAACTCTACTTTTCCAAGGGGTGGTATTTTATCATCTAGTTTCACTGCATCTAATGCTTCCTTTCCTTTTACATCTTCCTTAAGTGCAAGCCTCCTTGGTGCTCAAAAGATATCCTTTAATGACCGAGAACATCGTGTTTCTACGCCTTCCTCCTTCATGAGACGTTCCCCATTTTCTGTCTCAGATAATTCTGCAACCAATGCATCAATGAATTCTTCTGAGTACAAAACAGAATATTCTTCCAATGATTGGGAACCATCTGTACCTTTTAGACCATCATTTTTTATTCCTTCAATAAATACAGCAAGCCAGTATGATCCTTTCTTGGATAGCATTGAGGTACCGAGGAAAGTGGGCGGTTCTCATAATGTTTCTCTCGATTGTCAAGGACATGAAGAAGCATCGCCTCTTAGTACTTTACGCAGAGCATCGGGTAATTTATTAGTTCCTGGGAGCTCAAAGCTGGAAGTTCATGATGATACAAGTTTTTTATCCTCTCACAACAAAGCTGAGGAGAAGAATGGAAAACCCGTCCATGTACTAGGCAAGGATTCACTTATGTTAGAAGCAGAAATACAAGGATCTTCTGGTATTGATGGTCGTAATGGCTCTAGGACTAGAGAGGATGATCACTTGGGCCTCACCCGTGACAAAAGTGTTACAAAAAAAAGGAAATCGGGTACAGATGGTGAACAAAGGCTTCCAAATATTGCATTGCATGAAAAGGACTCTGAAGCAGACAGCGACAGACAACTTGGTGATATGGATGGTAAGCATCTCCTTGATGGAAATGTGCACAAAGAATCAAGAGCAACCAGGCACTTCCGATCTGCTCTCATAGAATTGGTGAAAGAAATATTGAAACCAAAGTGGCGTGACGGTCATCTAAAAAAGGATGTGCACAACACAGTTGTTAAGAAAACACTCGATAAGGTCCTAGGCACCCTACAATCTCACCAAGTTCCAACTACATTGGAATCAGTTAAGCAGTATCTTTCATCATCTCGTCCAAAGATCGAGAAGCTTGTTGAGGTAGGTATCTTTATTAGAAAGATGAGCATACTCTGAATGATGTAGATTGTGCAGTATGGATAGAATTTTTGTGATACTGACAATTTTTGACATTTGTATGCAGGGATATGTTAGTAAATATGGAAAATCTTGAGATGGCAGGCAAATGCATTTTTTCTTTGGTAAGTTTCCTAAGGATTCTACAATTTAGAAGTCTTGAAGAGTTTGTTGAAGGTTGTTTTACAATCTTGATTCTTGGAAACTACTAGTTGTGATGGTTATAATTTAATGCTTTGTGATATTTTCTTTTCATAATCATCCGTTCTGATTAATTCTTATTGCATGAACTCTTAGAAAAGAATTCTTATCGTCATATAACCTGTAAATCTGGCCTCGATTGTAAGTAATAATGCCCACTCTTCAATTATTTAGGTGAATTTGTTCCCTCCAATCAACCAAAATAGTAGTAATGAATATAAACATAGAAATTAGAAATGACTACTAGTTTTCACTAATTATTCTATACATTTTCACGTTAGCAGTAGGGAATGGTGTAGACTAAACTTGTTTTAATTCTCATTCTAGCAATTTGAGATTAACAACTGTAGATCAAGACATCATTTTGGGCTCATCTGGTGTCTTCATTTGAATCGATTTTATGATTATGCAACTTTCTTTTCTTTTCTATTTCCTGTTTTCCTATCGAAAAATAAATATAGATCATAGTTGAATTATTGTTCTTAGTTGCAGTGCTTCTAAGCCAGTTTGTAGGAGGTTAGCAAAGTCATATCTTTACCGTTATTTCCCATATCTATTTGAGCTATGTTTTTCTTACTGTTATATGTACTTTCTAAAATTTTGAAGTACATTTTGTTAGAGAGAATTTTAAAATTATGTTTTTTGTTTAAATATTATCTTTTAGTCTCTTTTATCTTGATGGTAATTATTAATTATTTTATAGATTCTTTATTGTTATGAAACTCCTTCTACATATACATTTTTCTTTTGATAAGAAACGAAATCATCTTCATTGATAAAATGTAAGTGTTACTGAGGGGGAGAGGGTCAAGTTCTGAACTTTGTTTACATGGAGATAACAAAGAAAACAAAAAGTCTGGACTCTCAGTAAGGTGAACATCCAACTCATGATCATAAGGAGAGGGCTAGTGAATCAGAAGAATTAACTCATGAATCAACTACTCATTCGGGAGATAACTATTATGCCTGGAATCTCCATCAGATTAGGCTAGAGAACATAGAAACAAAACTTATTCCGAGGCTCGATGTGGGAAGGTTTGAAGAAGACTCACGACTCGTCATGAATTAGATTAATGGAGCAGGCGGATCACCCATGCTTGGAAAAGCAGTCTTGCTCAATTCTAAAGTCGAAAAGAGGATAATGATGAAGAAACTCGTTAGGAGAAGGTACTCAAAACGGCTAGAGAAGCCACCTTATTAAGCGCAGGCGAGGCGTGCGCCTTATTAAGTGTAGGAGAGGCGTGCGCCTTCTGCCTTCTGCTTAGACGCGACTCGCAACTTTTAAAACACTGATCATGGAAGAACAAGAACCTGCCAAAGTAGTAGTAGAAAAAAGCTTCAAGTTCAGGAGTTCTGAAGTTCTCCCTATCACATTACTTCATCCTCTTAGCTTCCTTCTAAATTTAAGCCTTTAAGGTTCCTAATGTTTTCTTCATCAGATGAAATTGGAAGTGAGAAGTAATTTAAGACCCTCATTCCTTTCATAATCATTGTTTATCTCATTTACAATCACTAAGTTTTCCTCTATAATCTCATTCAGCTCATAACAACCACAATATTTTGTCTTCATAATCATCTTATACCGTTCAAACACAGATAATGATTTTCTTTATAATCATTGTTTGTACCTCAAATATAGATAACGATTTTCTCAAATAATTATTTTCTTCCCTTCAAATATAGATTATCTTTGAATCAAAATAATCAAAATGCGAGTAATTTCAGCGATCTAATAACCATGAAATTCTAAGTTTGAAATTTTCTCCTTCAATTCATTATCTTGTTAATCATGTCTCTTCACCCGATAATATTCTTCTCATTTGGATGATGATTTGCTTTCCAAAATCTGGGCCGTTGAAAATTGATGAACAAAGTCAAGAAGTACACGTAGGACCTGTCAATTAGTGATATCACGTGCCGTTTTGCAGTGGACCCCAGACGCACGTGAGAAATCGGACAAAATCAATTTTTTAATAGCAGCCTGAGATTCCACTTCTAAAGCGACCCATAATCTGCTCTGTCACTAAATTTCTAGCAGATATATTTTTTTTTACTTAAGACTTCATCCTTATCCATTTTCCCTTTTTTTTTTTTTTTTTTTTTTTTTTTAATAATTCCACCTTATCATTTTTATATTGCCACCTATGCTTCAAGTCTTCACATTTACGTTTTCGAAACAACTTTTTTGGCAGTCAAGGTTTTAAAAGATAGGTTTACTTGGTGAAGTTAAGTTCTATATATATCCATATATATTCAAAGACCCGCTTTGACTTACTTTTTGCTAGGGCCAGATTCGAACTTTGAAATCAAATACCCGCTTAAGCTTATGCCCGTTTGGATGGGATCCACACCCGCTTTAGAATTCAAAGCATTTTGGGTTGGATTAGAATTTGGGGGTCATTACCCACATTGAGCTCTGATACCATATTAGAGAATATGAAGTTCCACCTCAAAACTAATTGACTATGAGGGGAGTATTCCATATCTCTTATAAATGAGTTGTAGAATCCTCACCTTTCCAATGTAGGACAATTGCCACAATGTGAATATCTCCAACAGAGGTTAATGGTTTTAGGGTAAATATAGTATAGTACAAAAAAAGAAGTGGTTTTGAAATTACACACTTCATGTCACAATTGTCTTGAAAGGGTTTTTAAACCTTGAGTTGCTTCGCCGTTAGTTTCGAAAATTTGTTCAAAAGGGTTGATATAGTGTGATTTCTTAACGTTGAATTTAGAATAAATAAATTGATTATGGTTTATCCATCTAAATTATTTAAAGAATCCTCTTTTGTTTTTGTTTATTATTTTTTTTTAAAATTGTTAGAAAAAAGTAAAACAAAAATTAATCAAACAATAGCCAATAAATGTAATAGTTCAGTTATCATCAATATATTCCTAATAATCAAAAAGTCATAGTTCGATTTTTTTACTTCTACTAATAAATTTTGAATGAATAATCGATCATTATGAGTTGATTTAATAATAATAAAAATCACCACCAACTTAAAAATTAATGCTTATCATAGTCAAGATGAACATCACTTAAGTCGCACCTAGAAATAATAAATAATAATAATAATAAAATAGTGGGACAAAAAACTCTATTTATAGAAGCAAGATGAGCATGAGATTGTGATATAAAGAAATGGTCCTACTTGAGAAGCTGTGGGATGATGTGGTGGCCGGGCCTCAACCGGAGCGCGGCCTCGGCAAGCTCAGGAAGATCAAGCCCTTGATCGTTAAAGGTTAATTATTTTAATTTCTCTTGAATTGTTGCTGTTAATTATTGATTATTTGAGTACAAATTCACTAATAATTAAGATGATGATTTTTGGGTTAGATTTGGAGGGAGATGGAAGCCAATACCAGAGGTCGGTGTCCATGCCGGCGACACCCACTACGCCGGTGACACCCGTAACGCCGTTCACGGCGGCGCGTAAGGATAATGTTTGGAGGAGCGTGTTCAACCCTGGTAGAAACTTTGCCACCAAGACTATTGGTGCTCAAGTTTTTGACAAACCTCAACCCAACTCTCCAACTGTTTACGACTGGTAAACCAGCTAAAACCTTCTTTTTTTAAAAAAATATATATATTTATTTTTTTTTCTTCTTTTTTTTAGGGGACTGTCTTCACAAATTTATGCTTAATCTCGACCGTTATCATGAAATATATAACCAATATAATATTTAGATGTTAAGAAAATTTATTAAAAATTAATTATTTGTATACTTAACTACTATGTATTGAATCCCCTTAGGATTGTTCATTTGTCCATACTGATTTTTCTTGATGAAAATCGACATCTATTAGTTCATTTAAAAATTAATCGAAATAAAAAAAAATGGTTAATTCATTTAATTTTTTACTAAAAAAATATTTTTATCATATAAATATATTTTTTTAATGTAATTTTGGAAGTTAATTAAAAAAAAAGTTGATCTGAACAATTTTTTTAATTAATTATAGGATTATATGTTAATTAAAAATATTAATATTACATGAGAAAATTTATATTGAAAATTGGCTAAATTTACCAATTTAGTTGACAAATTTTCAGTTAAATATTTTTCTAATCAATACGATAGTCTTTATTCAGTTAATTTTGGTTGATCAATTCAATTAGCCCTCTCCTTATAATCATGAGTTAGATGTCCGGGCCAACTTATACGCACTCTTATCACCCTTTCCGCCACAACCATCAAAAAAAAAAAATATGAAAGCTTTTTATTGAAAGAAGAGAGAGAATTATTGTAATAATGAAATGAAATTGGATTCTGAGGCATCTTGTTCTCAATATTCCCAACAGTTGATGGATGACAAAAAAAAAAGATTCGAATTTTTTTAGCGTGATCAAAGCCGTCAGATCTGTAGACTTCATCATCAACGGTCCTGACATCTGACGGTTGAATGGCTCTCTATTTTTGTCCTGATCTGAAACTATTACTTCGTGATGACAGGCTCTACAGCGGTGAGACTAGGAGCCAGCACCGCTAGGCTGCGGCGGCGGAAGCGGCGGGTGACGGTTACCGGCGGTTGCATGTAAATAGCATCGTAAAAGGGTCATGTTTTGGAATCTGCAAGTTTTTAGAAGTGTTATTTTGTGGGAGTGTGTTGTTAATTAGGTTTAAGTCTGCTGACACGGTCAACGACCGGCGACTTCTCCCCGCCGTGCGCGGCGGTGATGGGTGTCTCATAGTTGTTTAAATAAATGTGGTCTTTTTATAAATGTTAATTTCTTTAGTTTTTTTAAGATACAGAGAGCTGATTAGAATGTGCAATTTCATGTTTTTTTTTTTTTTTTTTGAAAAATGCAATTTCATGTTGTTAATTTATATAAAATATCGGGTAAATTTTGTTCTAGTTGGTTTTAATTAACTAATGGGATTCTTAGTGTATGATGTTGAAGTTGATAACCATTAAACTGTGATAATTAAATGGGCCCACAACGCCCGCTTAGTGTATTTCCAGCTAGGGCCCACAAATGAATTGAATAAGTGCAAATTATAGGGAGAATCCAAATATAAAAGAAAACAAACGGATTTATGGATAAGGATAGAGTCTGAATCAATCAGCTAGGAAGTAAATTATTGCATCTTTGTTTTATTCGATCTATTATTTTTTAATTATCGAACTTAATTCTAATTGCATCACTCCCACCCTTTTTAATTGTGAATTATTGGGCCATTATAGTTAGTGGTTGAAAGATCATTTTCAACTGGTTTTCAAAGAACGAACCACTACCAAATGGATTTTACTAACACTACCGAACTCATCTATTAGAAAAATTTCATCGAGTTGACAATTGTTTGTTGGCAGAGCAACGAGAGCATTTGTCCAAAAATTACTCATAAAGAAAAATTAGAAACTCACGAGATCCGTCTATCTATAGAAACTAATTTTTAGATAGTAGTCGATATGGATTGAACCTTTCATCTTTTTGACCAATGATTGTTACTATTACGCATACATAAGTTTATCTAGATTAATATCGAAAGGCTTGACAAACATGTTAGTTTGTTTGGTTATATTCCAATTCAACTTGTCGGTATTTAAAGGGAGTAGTAGTTTGATTTTTGGTCATCCCATCGTACTAGTTTGAAATCTCAAAAAAAAAAAAAGAAAAAAAAAAAAGAAAGAAAATACCTAGGTTAAATATAGAAAAGATTGTAAAAATTGCACATATAACTATTACAGGCCAAAAGGGAACCCATTAACAAGAAACTAATGGAGGTGGTTAGATAACAACATTTCAAGTATGAATTGCTAGTAAAGCATAGTATGTCTGCATGTAGAGATTTGATGGTCTGTTTCTTCTAGCCAAATAAATTCATCTTCAGCAGAACTTTAGCCCTTTTTCTTATATGCAAAAAGCTGCAATCAAGGCAACAAAGCTTAAAATGTTGTAACTAAAGGATTATACAAATCATGCTTATTGTTGTACTGTAGGTTCAAGTTCAGGCCATACCAGATAGCCACAAGGTAGACTGTGTGTTTTGAGTTTTGCTGTCGACAGCGTTTCTTGCTCGTCTAATATCTGTATGCTATCATTACATGGATCCATAAGAGTTCGCGAAGTTGAAGGATTGTGTTTGATTTGCAGCTCTTTCACCGCGTGCATTTCAATGGCATCGACCGAAAGCGCAGTTTCTTGAGCAACGTACTGCAGAAGAAAGGAAGCTCAAGAATCAACTAAAATGGATGAGATTTTGAACAAATAAAGTGAAGCTCCATTTAATGAATGATTACTTGACTTAGGTGCCTAATTGTCACTGAAGGCCTGCAGCAAATATATGGTCTTTGCAATGCGCGTATTCTATTTTCATCCATGGAAACGAGCATAAGATTGATGTCCAACTAAGAGTAAGGAATAAAAGGCAAAGTCATTGATGGATATCTCAATAGGAAAGCCATTAATACGTTAACATGTCCATAGTTTATTTATAAGAAAGTTTAGTAACACATTAAGTTGTTGTTTATACCTCCTCTTCACTGATATTTTCGGAGTTTCGAACATGATCCGACAGCTTTGTAACGCGGTTAGTCCTGGAAATTTTACCAGTTCCACCATTATTACCCCCATATCTAGTGTGACTTCTCATTCCACCTTTTCCCCATGAAAGTCTTTCTGAGCTACCAACAAGCCCCATAGATGTACCAACTACTGTTTCTTTATTCACTTCATAATCATTTTCGTTACCACTGCCATCTGCCCCGTCGGCCCCAGTAGCTGAAGAAGACTGCAAAAATCTAACAGGTGCACCTTTCCTGGACCTTTTAGGTCTTGTGTCCATGTGCTCGTCAGCCGAAGATGAATTTTTGCTTGCATCATAATCATTTTCGTCGTCTTTTTCATCAAAGCCTGAACCTTCAATGTGATTTTGGAAGCGTTTTCGTCCTCTAGAACTTAATCTCCTTGAATATTTAGGACGTTTCCTGCCCAATGCTTCAGTTTGTCGTTGAAGTGTCTGAGCAATGGAAGCTTGGATCTTCAAAATAACCAAAAATAAACATTTTAGATCAAATATGAAGATAAAAGATCAAGAGAGTAGAATCATAGATATCTGGTTCAAGTACAATCTATAATAGACATTTGGTTTTTAGCAGGAAATGTTTCCAAGTCAAATGGAATAGAAAGCATAACAGCTAAGAATACATTTCCATTTCATGTCTCAATGCTCCCACAACTTTGCATTGAATATTTATGAAATAATGATTCAAACAATTCCTCAAATTCTTACAAATCAATTTCAGCTAGATAAAATCTGCGATTTCTTGTGCATATTAACTCCGGAAAATAAACAAATGAAAGTCCATACCTAAAACAATTCAAAAAACATGGCCTCCTTACCTTCTTATTACGAGCTTTTTCTTCTTCTTGGAAAGCCAATTCCTTAAAAGAAAAATTACAATATTGCAGTGAGCAGAAATGATGATATTAATCACCAAGCTTGCACGATAAACAATAATAATCCTACCTCTTCCTCATATTTTTCAATATCTGGATATAACACAGCAATCAAGGTATCATAATTCGGGTCATCTCTCAAAGAGCGTCGACTGGCACAATGAGTGCGACAAGTAGGACATTCATTGTTACTGTAAGAAATTTCCGAAACAAGGTGAGTGAAAATTGTGAAATGATTTAATTTCTAATTATATATAAATTAACAATATCAATATAAAAACTACATAAGAGCATACCCTAGACGCATCGATTTGTCAATGCATTCCCTGCAGAAACGGTGCAGACATTCCATCACAGTTCTAGTTTTTCGAATGATTCCTGCACATTTAAAATTGCAAAAGTTCTATAATTAACCTAAGAATACACATGCATGCATAACATGGAGATGTGGATAACCTTCCAACGTGATTTCTGAGGTTGCCTCACTAAATCCATCTAAATGGTTACCCAAAAATGCTAAGACTTAGAATGCCATGGCTTGTAGAATTTGGGTACATCCACTAAAAGATGTCAAATTTCAGGAATATTTTGATTTGAAATTTAGTTCATTTCTTATGAAAAAATAACATGCTTTGGTGTTGCCTTTATCATATAGTAGCTATACGTCCATGGACTGAAAGTAACGATCACTAATCTTGACAATATGGGGTTGAGTAACCAATGAGCTGAAAGTCATGCATATATCCATTAATTGTTATGTCTATAAATGCAAGGTTCAATGAGAAGTGCAGAACACAAAAAGAAACAAAAACCAAGTTTTATATCCTCATAAACTAAAGAATTCATTCAATGTATGGTCAATTAGTTTCTCTATGATGAAACTGCCCAGTCACAAAATTCAAGACTCCATTACAAAGTTGATTTTAGGAAAAGTTGGTAGAGGGGGGAAAAAGTAGGTCATCTTAACTTCTAATTACTTGTGGGGAACAAGAGCAACTATGTGTGTTGCCTAAAATATAAATGCACATTAAGAGGAGACTCATGGAGCCAAAACATGCAATTATTTTTTAGTTGAATTACATTTAGGACCTAGAGAGGGGAAGGGAAGGGGGGCATGAAACATGCTCATTGTCATTGGGAATACCAGACAACTGATAACTTGAAGAATGGATTGTTATGTGTGCA
>JBBMEF010000025.1:1716942-1728397 GCA_037832685.1 Sicyos baderoa
CAACGCCATTCATTTAAAACTAACTCTCTCATCCTCCACATTTCATTAAGCATTTGGAATAACCTTACTGATAGGCCTTTTTTGAAGTGCATATGTACATATTTACTAACAAAAATAAGTTAACTATACATGATGAATTACTCTGGAGATGACACCAATCTAAAACAGCAAACTTGTTTCATGAAGTAAACGGATTTATGTACTTTCAGAACATGAATTGTGTAAATATTCCAAATATTGTTCTAATCAATAGAAATCTTGTCTTATTTGATATAAATATGTTCAACAAGAAGAGAGTACTAAAAACATACCTAAGCAGATAGGACATTGAACTTCTCTCCGGATATCTGATAAATTCACGGCGATAAATCTGGAAAGGAAAACCAAACAGAAGATTAGAATGTAGTAATAATCTTTAAAACGCCTGATATCCTGTAAATTGTTCAGGCCTACTGTTCATCATGCACTAAAGAACCGATAAACAACTTTCTGTTCAGACAAATATATTGAAATAACACAACCCAAAATTGTCGTTCATCACGCTTGCCAAAGAGTACCACTCAAATTGCCCAATATTTGCGTCCCCAAGGGGTGCCACAGTGGTTGAAGGCTTGAGTTTTGAAACTGTGCTCTCCTCAAGGTCTCGTGTTCGAAACTCACTTGGGACATTAACTTGTAGACAACTCCAGTGCCTCTATTCCATCGATGTCTCCCGGCGTTCGTCCTGATGTGGTTACCCCGGTTTAAAAAAAAAAATCCCAATATTTGTAATAAATTCGGGTTTCCAGCCGTTAACTTCTAGAAATTTTCATCAATTTAGATTCGACAGTCTATTGCTGAAACTAACAAGATTTTCCGTGAACACTTCAATAATAGTAAGCCTTATTCCACGTCCAGTAAACGCTTTGATATCGTAAGCTTCAAAGTCATTACCCACTCAACAGCAGCAGCTCATTGATCGGAAATACGACCAAGAAAACTCACTTCGCCCACAAGATCCAGCACCAATTCCACAAACCTTAATCGGAAAAGAAACTCAAAACTTAAAGTAGAGAAAACTCCAATACACAACAAAATTCAACGAAAGCCTCGGAACGTGAAGCCTACACAGCTGATCTTCGAATACAATCGCAGAACAATACCGCAACGCAATCCATGCAGATCACAAATCAATCGTCCATAATCAACCAGACGAAACAAAATCAAAAGAACAAATAGAGAGTAAAAAAAGAAGCAAAAACAAAAAACAGAGCTCACAAACGGAACATACTCGTCCTTATCGCCTTCACTGGACGAAGAACTCCGATCGGATTCTGACGAAACAAGAACACCGCAAACTCAGTACACAGTCACACACAAAAACGAACAAAACGAACAAATATAGTAACATATACGAATCGCAAGAACATCAAACAGCGAATTGCATCGTCGAAATTCACGGTACCTTCAGATTCTCCATCTTCAGAACGTTCATGGAAGGAATCATGGATTCGCGGCAAAAGATCAACATTCTCGATCTTCTGAGCCGGCATTGCTTCGTTTTCAAGCAACAAAAGTCGAAGAAACGAGGAATCAAAGCCGTGAGGTTCAGCAAAATTGCAGTTCGTGGAGATGGCGACGGAGGCGGTGAAGAAGAATGGCAGAGCCGAGTGCTCGTGGTTTTTTTCTTTCGACGAACGAAAATTCCACGGCATCGGATTATTATTCATAAATAAATTAATTAATTAAAGCACGCCAAAGAATTTTAGAAAACGGTCTTTACATCATATACTGTATACGATTTTTTATACACTACCAATCTAGGGTATTTTTGTAATTTTGCATACATCATTATAAAGCCATTTTCTTTGTTTTTATTTTTCATTGAGAAAAACTTACCTACAAATCTACTCATGAATGTGTAGGTAAGTCCAACTTATATATGTGACAAAATTAGAGCCTCACAAATTTTTCTTTTAAACGAAAAAGATAAAAAAATGAGGATTGTTTGTGTGGCATGAAATGTGCCACATATGTCTATACGATTGAGTTTATCTATACATTCATGTGGAAGTAAGTTTTTAGATTTGAGTTTATCAAATGTGCCATATGAATGTGTGAATTTAATAATATGTGAAGAAAGTTCTTTATTATGATTTGTTGTGCATGAACAAATTAAGATTAAAGTGTGTATGAAGTTATGTTTTGATTTGCTATGCATAAGCAAATGCATGATATGTTTGTAAGGTAATTTGTAATATAAAGTGAATCATCATATCGCGTTACTCTTTTACTTTGGGTTTTGTTTGGTTAGTCCATTTGAGGTTTTGGATGAGCAATATAAGTTTTTTTTTTTTTTTTTTTTTTTTGAGAAATAGGGTTTAGCAAATTTAGAGAGTTTAGAAAGTCTCCATTGTAATCCCTTATGTTTTTGGCAAATTGAAATGAGAAGATGATCTCAAGCTTTATAACGGATGTAGGGCTAGTTCTTAAACTACTCTAAATATTAGTATCACTTTTTATTTTGGATCGATTTTCATCTATTTGTTTATGAATTTGTTAAACTAGATCTGAAATTTGGGAATTATATCCAACCTAATGCAAAAAAAATCATGGTGCATTTATTCCTACAATGTTAGTCCATCAAACAACACCATACGCAACTCGATTTTATTTATGGACGACCTAAAACACACAAATTTGGCTAGGAAGAGAGTAATGAAAAACTTTTATGATCAAGTACAATATCCTAATAACATGTTCTTTTGGTTTCATTCTAGAAATGTTGATGTTTTTGAATTTTATTTTGTTGATAGCCTTTTCAAAACTATTTCCTCATTAGTCACTATCCATCAACTTTCTCTAAATTCATTTAAACTCGACAAAACATGTTTTTCCGTGAGAATATTAAATATTTTAAATATTGTAGCAACAATTTTACCAAATGAGTTAAAAAAAAAAACCATAATCACAACTATGGGAATTGGGTTAAGGTGATTTTCAACCCAACCTAAAAATTTGGGTTAGGTTGGGTTGAGTTATCGGCTTCATAAATTTATAACTAATCTAAAATTAAAGAGCTTATCATGGTAATTAATGTATTCAATAAACAATCTATAATGCTCTTTTCAATTTTTAGAAAGAACAAACATTAACATAAATTGATTATTATTACAAATGCTAAATGTTTACTAACTTCAAAACCTCGTCCATAAATTCAAAGTTTAAAAAATATTAAAAAGTAAAAAGTCTAACAATAATAATTAAATATGCAACTTATAATATAAATAATTAAACAACATAATAATTATATTATAGGTAAAAGAAAATATTTTTTTAAATTAAATAGTAAATTCGGGTTGATCTTCTTGGACTAATTTTAGGTCAACCCTTAACCAATTCAACCTACAAAAATTCTATGATTTGAATTCAATCCATTTTATTTATATATTCAACTCAACTCAACTCAACTTGACAAATAAGTTGGATTGAGTTGGTTTATTTGTTCACCCCTAATCAGAACTAATAATTATAAAGAGATGGAAAAACTAAACAAAATTTACACTTTTCTTCTTTTTACCATTCATTCATTCCTGGTTACTCAAAGTCAAGATCACATTAATCTCCTCACTCTAATAAACAATTTTTTTTACAATTTAATTAAAATTGGTTTATTTTTCTATTTTCCACTTATCCATTTTTACACGTTTAAAAAGATAAACATTGATGGCTAAGTTATTCTGTTGGCATATGGAGGATGAGGTTAAATACTAGTATATATATTATTTAGAATTTGTTAGATTTAATATTTATAATTTTGCAAATAAAATGTTTAGAAATGTTTTTCCAAATAGTAGAATACTATCATTTAATATCATGATAATTTTAGATTCTTGATAAATTTAGAGAATACAACATTTAATATTATAATAAATTTTGATTAAAGTCAGAATCTTCTAATTTTTTTTATTAAGTTTCACAAATATATAGTGCATCAAATTTCAAAAACAATATCTAGCAAATATCCTAACCATCTTAATATATAAAATCATATTTAAATACTAAATCTAACCAATTTTGTTTATAACATTTCTTTAATATATGAAGATTATAAAGAAAAAAATTTGTTATATAAATATTTTTGTAGGAACATAAGGATGGTTATAATTGTACATCATATATAAAATAATAAATAAAATTGAAAATTTTACGCTCGTCCCTGCTGATTGCTTCTACCGAGGGCGGACCCCAATCCCGTCTTGTTCATCTTGCTTTCTCACTGGTAACACATTCTGCACAATTTCTCTTTAATTTCTTAGCGTGAAACTGATTTGAATTCTTGTAATTATCATCGAAACTCCGATACTGGATGCGAATGCGATTATAATCGATAAGATCGTTTTTAGGAAATCCTGAATCTGTGATCTTCATGGTTTTTCTTTTTAGTTCTTCATAAAATATATTATAAAACAAGCTTAATTAAAAACATTTATAGCAGCTAAAACGTGTTGAGCCATACACTTTTTTTTCTTTTTAGTGCAAATTGAGGGAAGGGGGATTACCGATTCCAGGAATCGAATCCGTGACCGTGGAGTGGAAATGGATTAATACCAAACTGATAATCAATCGCGCCACAATCCATCCGGTCATGCTGCGGTTTCTTAGGCCAAAATACTCTCACATGAGGGGATATAGAGGAAAGAGAGGCACTTTGGTGATGGTCCTGTTTTGCATTTTCATTTACTTGCATTATACAATTCTCCTATGTATCATAGATGGGAAGCCTCTATTCATATGCAAGTGCCTTAACTATTATGGGTTGACTTGGTGGTTAAAGAGGGTCTTTAGGATCGAAGAGGTTATGGGTTCAATTCATGGTGGCTATCTAGGAAATAATTTTCTATGAGTTTTCTTGACATCCAAACGTTGTAAGGTAAAGCGGTATGTTATGAGAGAATAATTAAGGTGCGTGTAAGCTTGCTTGGACAGTCACGTATGTAAAAAAAGAAAGAAGAAGAAGAAGCTAGTGGCTTTTGAGACGGTTAGTTTAGGGCGTGGGAGAAAAGATTGAATTTTATTACCAGATATAGATATCAATACCCTTTCCTTTGAATTCTGAGTTTATTTTCATGGAAATGGTGTAAACTGTTAGTAATCCTTAGTGCAATTAAACTTATTTATACTTGTACTGTTCCTCCAAACCAGCCTATCTTCCTGTCATGGCTATGCGGGACATTGTGGATCATGCCAGAGATTTTGCCACCATGGTCAGAGTTCAAGGCCCTGTGAGTCACTATCTTTATTTCCTTTTTTCCATGTTCACGTGCTTGCAATTTCCGTTGAGATGGTGAAAAAACAGTGCGAGCCTTATGATTTAGGACCCGAAGGGCCTGAAGATGCAAAAGCATGCCTTCCATCATTATCAGTGAGAACCTTCCTATCTGGTAGATTTATTAAAAGTTTGTATGTTTTAAACTTGGAATAAGATTTATTGATTCTATATACTTTTTTGGCATGTGAAGTTCTGGGAGGACAACTCTTTCAGCATCTGGAATGATATTGCCGGAAGGCGTTTATGACACCGAGGTCGCTAAGCATCTTGGCAATTATAAGGATCGATTTGCGACGTTGGTTCTGACTGTTTCCTCAATTTTTGAGCCTTTTATTCCACTTCAACACAGAGATGCCATTTGCAAGGTTAACTTCACTTACTATGCTGTAGAAGGGTAAATGCATTTGACTGTTGGATTAACATATTTAGTTAACTTATTGAGCTGCAGGGAAAGCCTGAGCTAATTCCTGGTGTTCAGATTGACATTATGGTTGAGGTATAACTTATAAGGTTGTTACTGTATGTTTGATAAGTTCTTAGTCTTTTTTGAATGGATACAATTGCATTTAAAATCACATACTAATAATCCCTTGTGGCACAGGATAACTCATTGATGGAGAAAGACTCTGAAGTTCGCAATGTAGGAACTCCTCAATGGCATGCTGCCCACTTGTTGGCTTTGGTAAGCATTCATTTTCTCACTATTTAGTTGGGATTCTGACAGTTCCACGAAATCCAAATTCGACTTTTTTTTTCTAGGAGATGGTTAACTCACAGGGTAAATTTATGTAATATTGGATAAAGTTGAGCCTATATTGAGTTTTATTTCGAGCTATAGGTTTGTTGATCCCATAGCCATATAAATCAATATTACGTAAATTTAGGCTTACAAGTCCTTTCCAATAATGTCATGTTCACTTGGCTACTTTACCTCTGAAAAATAAGCACGGGCACATTTTCTTGTCTTATATCATGGATTTGAATTGATTTATCTGGCATGCAATTGTTTTTATATCAATTTAGACGCTGTATTTTGCAGTATGATATACCTACATCTGCCTCTGCTCTACAATCAGTCATGGATGCTTCTTTAGATTCATTACATCAGAGATGGGAGGTTGGCTGGTCTCTAGCCTCATATACAAACGGTTCTGCATCCCGTAGGGATTCTCTTCAGAGACAGGTTTTGAGTCTGCTATCTTTTATTTATGAACGAAATCAAACCTCGCTTGAAGAAAGAAATGAACCTAACTCTTGATAAATGAAATTTAGAGTTTATTCTAATTAATATTCTACAAAAAAAAAATCCCTAGGAAGAGCTATCATATGTAAGACTTTAGCATGGTGAGGTATCTTTGGTTGATAAAAAGGTTTGAATTACCATAGTGTTGTGATGCGGAGATTTCACATCTGGGAGGTATGGGTTTGAACTTGAACTTCAATCACCATACACACATGACACATCCTTTTCTCTTGTAATCTATGTGTATGAGACATTTCAGATAACAGTTGTATAAAACTTAAAAAAAGTAGGCTTGCGATGTAGGTAGTATCCTGTATGGAGATCTGGCTAGAAGAAGCTATAGCATTTGGGCATTATTGTATGGAATAAGCTTGTAGACACAAACTAAGTAACTAACTGGCTTGTATGGAAAAGCTTTTCATTGATTTGGTAGAAAGTAAAACGAAAAGGAGACACAAACAAGGGTTAGGACAAAGCCAAATGTAATGCTAAAAAAGAAACACCTAGCTAGACCAGAACTAAGCTTTCCATTATGCGGTACAAAGTTGCCCCAATTTGTATTAGTTATGTCTGGGGAACAAGCGCAAAAAGAGAGCCAACAATATCCAGTTGAGGATTCATTGTTCAGTTCCTGTTAGTAGATTCATGGACGCTCTCCAAGTATCGTGCTATTTATCATAGATTGTAGTGATAAATGTTATAATTGGTACTACCAATCCTTGAACTGGGATTGGTAGTATTAATGTAATATAATTACACATCTTTTGTTTTGTCCCCATATGTATGTCTTCATTTTCATTTTAGTGTCCTGAGTGTTGTTTCTGATTCATCTTCAGATTGAAAATGACAAGAAAGTGTTTGTTGGTGGTGGCCAGAGATTTTTGGATACTGAAGGATCTAACAAGAATAAAGACTTAACAATAAGAATTGCCATTCTTGGTGTTCCCTCGTTGTCAAAGGTGAACTTTTACCTCTGGACCTGTCATTCATGAGAAATTTTCACTTGTATAAACTGCAGGATAGGCATTTCATGAATATCGATATCCTTATCCCCTTTACTTGGAGATGTCTATGCTATTAATTATATTTGGGCTCTTTCTAGGACTTGCCAAACATCAGTTTATCTCCCTCAAGGCAGAGAGGATCCTTTCTACTTGCTGTTGGTTCTCCTTTTGGTGTTCTATCACCTGTGCATTTCCTTAACAGGTAGGTCTATCTTATCTAACAATTGGTTAATGAAGTTCTGTTGTTTTTAGAACTGTTCCAGACTACCAAATTGTTAGGTCTGTATTCACATTTAAATTTGTATAATCCTAGATGCCTGTGGCTGTGCCTCTTGTTTTTCTTGCTCAGTTGTTAATATTGGTTTCAACATGATTGAATGTCATTCTCAAATCTCATTGATGACTTTAATAGTCAATAAACAAATTCTGCAGTTTGCTGTAAAAGATTTTTCTTTTCTTTCATATTATCAATGACAGCATGAATTTACCAGCTATTTTCTGGCTGCTTTTGTTCAAGCCAAATTGTTATCAAAGGGATAATATATCACCAAATAATTCTGGTTGAGTTTGTTCTTACATCATGCCTTCTAGCATTAACATCTGTGAGTTTCTTTGGATCAGTACCCTTAACAATGTATAAGGTCATCATTCTTGGATTCTAACATACACCCATGAAGACATATATTTCATTGCATTTGTGACACTTCAAAGCTTAGCTGCTGTCCTTTTTGTGACACGTAGTCTTTGATTATTTGCCCATATTAGCATATCAATCGGAACAATTTCCAATTGCTACCCTCCTAGCTCAGGGACCAAGTCATTGCTGATGGCTGACATGCGTTGTCTTCCTGGTATGCACATCTGTCTGTTCCATGATATTCTGCTTTCTTCGGGTGGTTTCTTTCTTACCATTATGGTACTTGATCTGATAGGAATGGAAGGATGCCCTGTTTTTGATGACCATGCACGTCTTATTGGCGTTCTGTTTAGGCCACTTGTGCATTATATGACTGGTGCTGAGATTCAGGTATAATGAGATGAGATTGTTTGCCTCTCTTTACATGCTATTTAATTTCTCTTGGAGTTATTACATGGAGTGAGACTCTAGCCTTTGCCAACAGCAGTTGATTTGATACCTTGACTAACAGCTGCTGATTCCATGGGGAGCCATCGCGACTGCTTGTAGTGATCTGCTGGTAGGGTCTTACAATGCTGGAGAAAGGATTGGCCAGGACAATGGATATATTAGTGCAGTAAAAAATGAGGCAATGATTCAGGAACAAAATTTTGAGGGTACCTTCAGCCATATTGAAAAAGATTCTGGTTGCTCTTGTTCTTCCCCATTAAAAGCCGAGAAGGCAATGGATTCTGTATGTCTTGTTACAATTGGTGAAGGAATATGGGCATCTGGCGTTCTGCTCAATAGCCATGGCCTAATAATCACAAATGCCCACTTGATAGAGCCATGGAGATTTGGAAAAACAAGTGTTAGTGGAGAAAGATTAATTGAAAATGCCCAGCTGCTGCAGACCCACACTGAGGATTCTCCGTGTTCAATGCATAATGGTGATTTTGGTGGCAAAAATAGTGGAATTTTAACACAAAGTGCCTCTAAAAATGCAAATATTCTTCTCCAGAACCAAATTGAGGATAATAAGTTGAGTTTTGCTAACTATGGTCGTAGAAACTTGCGTGTTCGCTTGAATCATGCAGAGCCTTGGATTTGGTGTGATGCTAAAGTGTTGTACATCTGCAAGGGACCTTGGGATGTTGCCCTGTTGCAGCTTGAGAAAATTCCGGAGCAGCTCTCACCTATTATTATGGATTGTTCATGGCCCTTCTCAGGATCAAAGATACATGTTATTGGACATGGACTGTTGGGACCAAAATCTGGTATCTGTTTCGTCAATTTATTGGTCTAGAATTATTGTCGTGTGATATTTTTAGTTTGGCATGTTACATTTCACATTGGTGTTAGAAATAGTTTTGTCCCGGCCCGGTAGTGAGTATGAACCGGATGAAGGAACCTTGTTTAGACCATGTAAGCAGTTTCAATTACCAATCAGCAGTCATCATAATTATTTTAATGGGTTGCTTTATAACCAAAAACGGTTCCTTGAAAGGAAAAGGATGTGTTATTTGCATTATATAGATGAAGTTTAGTTTCTTTTTGCAGTCTTTTTCTGAATAATGGTTGTTGACATTTTAATTTGAAGGAGAGGATGACTAATTTTCCAGTGTTTCTATTTTTCTTATTTTACGAATAAATTAATTACAAATTGGTGTACCTTTTGCAATTCTTTCCACACACAAATATGTATAGATTTTTAGATGATCTAAATCTAGTTTGAATTTTGTTAGGCTTCTCCCCATCTGTTTGCTCTGGTGTGGTAGCCAATGTGGTGAAAGCAAAGATTCCCTCGTCTTATCGTCGAGGAGATTCATCAGAATATTTCCCTGCAATGCTCGAAACAACAGCTGCAGTGCATCCTGGTGGCAGTGGGGGTGCTGTTGTCAATTCAGAAGGCCATATGATTGGACTTGTTACAAGGTATAGTACAAAAATAAAGGTCAATCTACCCACATTAGGTTATGTTTGTAATATGCTGCTTCTGACTATTTTAAAGGAAACTGGTAATTGGTAAACCTTTTGGATAATAGCATTTTTCAGACAAGAGTCAAGATGAAGGATTCAGTATATACTGGGCCATATTTTGGCTGTTTATTGTGTTTGGAATTGAAAGTTAAAGCTCTATGGCCAACGACCAACGACCAAGAGGTCAAGAGATCGAATCTTCCCAAACCTCAAATGTTGTTGAATTAAAAAAAAAAAAAAAGCGAAGATCGATTTCCTATGTTTTGTTAAGAAAAATGAAACTCATGGTGAGAAAACTATAACAATTTCTAAAAACTTTTTTTTTAATTCTTTTTTATAATAATTTCCTGGATCCTTTGGTAGTTTATGTAAATGGTCCATTAACGGTATCTCTTTATCAGTTTACACATGAGTGGGGTGGGAACAAGTTCAATGATATGCCTATTTTTTCTTGTGATGTTAGTCAATGATTTGTTATACCAAGCCACAATCAATTTTGTGGTGGATTTCTACTGGAAATTAATAATTTGTGTGAAATGTTGATACAGCAATGCGAGGCATGGGCGAGGAGCTATTATTCCTCACTTGAACTTCAGCATACCTTGTGCAGCTTTGGAACCCATTCATAGGTTCTCCAAAGGTGGGCTAATTGACTTAATCATACTGTGACTTCTCCAACTTTTTTCATTTACAGTTCTATGATCATAACTTTAGTAGTTAACATATTTTTACTCTTAAAAGATTTGAAGGTTCAAATTTCCACCCTTATTTATTTCTAATTTTAAGAAGTCATCCACCATTGAAAAGAAAAGGAAGTGTTTGGTTGAAACTTTCGATTCGCGGAATGTCTAGCGTTAAGATTGAGCCTGTACAAACTTTTGTTTATATCCATGAGTGTCGTGTCAAGTTACCGTACCTCGACTATTCTCAAAGGACAAATTGTCTGATTTTACAACATTTGATTGTCAAGAAAATATGTAGTAAATTAAATGCTAGGTAGGTGGCCACAATTGATTGAACTCATCGCCGTGCTGGACGCTTATAGCAATTAGAAGTAGAATTGTTGATGTCAGTAAATATCATTTCATTTCAGGAATCAAAGCAATGGCCCTGCAAAAACAGATCCATTTTAATTTCTTATGTCTACTCTATAAATATCACTTAGTACAAGCAATGAAGTCTTATAACATTAGATCATGGCTGCTTATATCTCCTTGTAATTAATCTCTTGGTTTGTTAATTCAGTATATCTGGGCATTAATTCTAATTGCTGTGTTATTTACAATTGCAGATATGGAGGA
>JBBMEF010000025.1:1737014-1747026 GCA_037832685.1 Sicyos baderoa
CTCCGTCGCCATAGACTGATCCAGGGCGACGGAAAAAGGGGTCTATGTCGAAGAAATTTCGTTCCGTCGCCATAGAGTAAGACTTCACCCCCCCCCCCCCAAATTTCGTTTCGGCGGGATCTAATTGATCTATGGCGACGGAGAAAGCAATCTCCGTCGCTATAGGCTGATTAAAGGCGACATAATGTTTTTCCGTCGTCGTAGGTGATCTACGCCGATGGAGTCTGTTTCCGTCGGCATAGCCTCCGTCGCCAATTCCTTTTTTTCTTGTAGTGTACTCTCAAATAATACGAGAATCATTTCCGGGCTCGAACTCATGACTGTAGAATTAAAATGGATTAGCACCAAACAATATAACCAGTTATGTCATTGACCCTCTCGGATATTGTTCTAATATTAAATCTAGACTTTTTCCATACCTATTTTGCACTATTTTCAAATTTATGTGCCACAAAAAACAATAGTTTATTTTTAAAATGAGTGCCGTGTTGACTTGATTGATTGATCATAATTTAATTTAAATTTGTGATCATAAATGTAGTAATATCATCTATAAAAGATTTATGATTCCCCTTCTCAATTTAAACTAAAAAAATATGATGCGCTATCCAAACCAACATCATATAAACTCTAAAGTTAAACTTTCTTAAGTTCGAGAATTTTTGGTTGGACGACCTCTTAAAAATTTCTTGGAAAATATGTGAGTAAGAGTAAATCATGTTGGAATGATCTATTTTGATCTGTGTGGATAGTCTTGACTTTTAGGAGACAATAAAGAAGTACGTTAAACCTAGTTAACTAACAAGGAAATATGTTGGTTAAGTAAATCGATAGTTTAACATAATTCAACAAAATACCTGGGCTGAAAGCGGCGAGATTATGCGCATCACGTGCTTCACTTGATTTCCAAGAATCATAGGTCTTAATTATAAACTAATAAAAAACAATCATGCATATAAACTTACTATTATTGTAGTCTATTTAAAACCCTAAATTTGAAAATGTTGTTTGTAACTTCACACACTTTTGTATATTATAAACCAAGATTGATGTTAAAGCTAGTCCAACAGGCGTCCCATTTTGATGTATTGTTATATGCATTTTATAGACAGTGGGCTGAGAGGCCTAGGAGTTGTAAGAAATTAAAGTGGAAATTAAAGCTTTTGGCAGGTTTTTCTTTTATAGAACAAAGCAAAGATTCTCATCAATCTTAAAGCACCAGAAACCACCGTTTTATTCATCAACCAGATAGGCCAAATATATATTTAAATAAATTACAAATTTAATTAAATAAATCCTAGATTAATTTAAAACTAACAAAAAGGTTAACAACATTAAAGCTTAAATTATCTTTTTTAAAAAACAAATTAGGGCTGCTGAAGAATAATGATGGGGGCCAGAATTTGAAGGAAGGAAATCCCTTGGAGCCCTACAAAATCCATGTGTTCTTCAAGCTCTGATTTGCTTTATTTTCCACTTCTTTTCACAGTTAAATGAGCTGCCCTCCACATGGTTCTGGCACCTCCCTTTCCTTTCTTCTTCTTTCTCTCTCTTTCGGTTTTTTAGTATCGTAACGATCTTTAAAATTTGTGGAATTTGAACCCGTAACCTCTTGATCGAAGATACATGGTTGATCACTCTATTTTATTAATGCTAAAGAAAAGAGAAATAAAAATAATATAATCATACATTGATTCAGTGTTAGAAATAAATATTGTTAAGATATATATTATTTATGGTTAATTATTATTAACATTTGATAGTACTCAAAAAAAAAAAAAATTAACATTTGATATTATTAGATATTTTTTAAAATTTATCATGAAATTTATATTTTGAACAATATATATTATTATTGGCTCAACCTGTTTTGGCAGATTATTGAAGATATTTATCTTGTGACATTTGTCCCACATAAAAAAAGTGAAAAGTCTACAACTTTTTTTTATAAGACATATGCGTACTTCCATAAATATCAAATTAATTTCGAAGCGGAACTCCAAATTATCTAATATGGAACCGTTTCATTCTTTTCTTTGGAAAAGAGAAATAAAAACAGCACAACACACACTGATTCAGTCTCCAATGGCCTTCTCTCTGCCTTCATTATGTGCACAAAAGACCAAACTGTTTACCATTTTACAGCAATTAATACTTTAACACTAAGAATTATTTGTAACACAACAAAAATGCAAATGAAAATTGGAAATGGGATTTTTTTTTTTTTTTTTTTTTTGGCTAATGAGCCTATTTTAGGGATTCCCTCTCAATTTTGATTGCCATATTGAAAAATAAAAGGAATGTTGTTACGTATAGAAATTTGCTGTGGAAATATTGTTTAATTTCTTCGAAATTTCGTTGACATTTCCCAGAGACATAACTAATATCTCTGCTTTATCTCCTTGTCTTATCCTTCACTTTGGAATTTCACATCTGGGTTTTTTCGGTTTTTTAATCATAAAGTATTCGAATTTTGGGGGTGTTTTTTCAGACCCACCACGTGAAATTTCATTACAAAAATGTAATCTTGAAGGTGTGGTTTTTTCGTTCTTTGTAGGTTGTAACAGTCCTTTTGTCCCTCTCTTGCACTTTTTGTTCAAAAGTATTTTAACATAACGAGAGATATGTAAATTATCTCTTTTGTCATTATATAGTACTGAACTTTATTTCAAAATCAATTGATAATGAATAAAGTAGCGTTCACAACCGAGAGAATTAGTGGCACAGTCGTTTCATTATTTGGTTGTAAACCAGTTCAACACCAACATCATTAATTTGAACCTTGGAAGAGTCGGTATTCGTAATTCTCATTCCCCAATTTGTACTAAAAAAAATAATAATAAAGTAGCCTTCACATATCTTAGAAATGTTTTTGAAGTCACCCTAGCAATTGTGTTATTCTCAAAATATATATATATATATATATATATATATATATATATTTGTAATTTCAATTGGGCTTATGTGTAAATTGTTAATCACAAGGTTATGAGTTAAATCTCCCCTTTTGTGTGTTTTTTTTTTAAATATAAAACAATTAGGTATTTGAGATTTTCTTCTTTATTTTTAGTATACTTCACTATTACTTATTAGAGAATATGGAGTTCCACTTCAAAATCAATTGGCCTCCCCATATCTCTTTTATATTGATGTTGGACTCTCTCACTTTTCAATGTGGGACATTTGTGAGATCCTAACATCTCATCAAGATGGTCGGATCTCAATTTCATTTTTATTGGACCGATACCCGTTTGGACTTTATGGGTTCTGTTACCATATTAGAGAATATGGGGTTTCACCTCAAAACCAATTGGCAATGAAGGGAGTAACTCATATCTCTTTTATATTGATGTTGGACTCTCCCACTGTCCGAGACATCTGTGAGATCCTAACATTACTAATAAAATTAATGCGAGAAGTATGAAGAAGAACACCAATATGGTTATTTCAAAAAAGAAAACCAATTTAGATTAATTGTCATCGTGAAAAAATTCTTAAAAAACTTTTTTGATTTGTTGCATCATTCTTCTACGGTGAGAGTTATGTTTGGTATAAGAGGTATGAGATTCAAAGCTATAATTCTTTTATTAATAAATTGTATATGATATCTATCACCAGAGATATACTCTTGTTCATTCTTATTTTATGGAGAAGAATCTTATATTACGCATAAAATTTCATAAGTTAAATTTTGTAATTCAAATATTACAGATTTATTTATTTATTTATAACATGAAATTCGGGGCCGCGCCCATCTGTGGAGTGGACATACATTAGGCTTTATAGGTGGGTCCACTAAATACTTAGGGTACACATGAAGGTTTTTTCTTTTTATTTTAAATATAATTGAGATATATATACATGTAGTAAGTTTCAAATTTGAGAGAACAAATGATTTTACAATAAATCTTATTTACGAGCATTTTAAATTTAAATTGCTTTAGAGCATGCATATGACATCTTAAGTTTCAACAAACAAAGCAACACCTAAAAGCTGAAGCTTTTTTAACTATGATACATTTGCTCGAGTAATTTAGAAAGTTTTGGAAAACCAAAAGATTGCTGTTCAATCTACTAATATAGTTAATCTATGTACTTAATTAAAAATTAATTAATTCATGCGCCGAATTTCTTTAACATCTAAATATTGTAGGATTAGACACTATATCCTACAAAAAAAATTGATGTGTGCATAACTAACGAGATACTCGCAAATACAAATTAAAAAAAGAAAAAAGAAATTTAATCTCTTAGAATATATTTGAATCCATGAGAGCATTTGAAGGCTTTGTTTGAGTGAAGAAATTAGTGTGTAGCAAATGCAAGAATATTACCTTTCTTCAAGTGTATTAAACAAATGGCCACAAAACTTTCTCTATTTTTGCTCTTCCCCCCCTTCTCTCCAATTATTATACTCAACCATGATGACCCCCCATTTTTTGTTGCTTAGCTTTTGGAAGAGAATATCTCCTTCTTTTCTCTTATTTTACCCTAATTATTCAACATCTTAACCCTTCTTTCTCCTTCTCTCTTCTACTTCTTCTATCTCTCTCTTTGCTTTAGAATCTCTCTTAAATGATAAAAAGGGTTCATCCCTAATGGCTTCAACTTCAACCATTATGGACAAATCCCAACAACAACAACCAGCCGCTGCTTTAAAGTGCCCTCGTTGCGATTCTTCCAACACCAAATTTTGTTACTACAACAATTACAGCCTCTCTCAGCCTAGGCACTTCTGCAAGGCCTGCAAGCGCTACTGGACGCGCGGCGGAACCCTAAGAAATGTCCCCGTTGGCGGCGGCTGCCGCAAGAACAAGCGCTTCAAGACTTCCTCCTCGGTCAACGCTACTACGACGTCAACTCCGAGTCAAAACCCTCGCGGCCTTCTCAACTCCATCAATGCTTCTACTACTAATGTTTCTTCTTCACCTTCAACTCATATCAACAGCCCTATGTTTTTTGGGGTACATAACACCCTAACCCCCCATCTGCCTTAGGTTTTAAATTTTTGATAATTAATTCTGTTTTCTTTTGTTATTAACCGCCTTTCACCGTCGCAGCTGGATGCCGCTCGTGGCGGTTTAGGGTTTCCGTCTTCGGGTGGCTTTCTCTCCCACATCGGTGATCTCCGTGGCGGATTCGACTCCGCTAAGCAAATTCAAGATATTTCACTTAATTCAAATCACTTCCATCACCCCACGATCTCGTTCGACCGGAACTTACCGCTTCTAGGTAATTTTGAAGCTAACTTCACGTCCCAGATGAAGGACGCGAAGATGGAAGGCTTGAACAGGTTCGATTAAATGAATTACTTTCGAACTCAAAAGCTTAAGTTAATAGATCATCGATACATAGTTAACCATATATATTCAAATTCTCAACACACAGATCGTATCAGAATCCGACGGAGCAAATCGATCTATCGAGTTTCTCCGACCCCAATTCTCATTATTGGAACTCGGGAACGTCGGGGACGGGGAATTGGCACGATCCGACAAACAACGGATCCTCAATCGCTTCTCTATTCTAGAAGATGATGAGGGTATTATTAGTTTTCTAGAGTATTTGTGTTTGTATTTGGTATTTGGTATTTTTCCCTCTCTAATTAAACAGATGGAAAGGGAATTAATAAAGTTGGAGGGCAAAGACGAGAAGAGGTGGGATCGGAGCGATCATGTCAGCAGCAAAAAAGAACTCAAAACCCTCAAAACTTTATCGATGTGGGATTGAGAATTTCATAGGTAATTGCGCTGAGAGGAACCTCGGATCCTCTTTCATTTCGTCACTTATAATAGTAACATCTCATAAAAACAAGTTCAAGTTTAAGTTTTTACCTTTCCACAAATTTCATTTCCTTTTATTGATTCCTATTTCGAGTTAGAAAAGATGAGCCATGGCTTTACATGCATGCATTAAAAAAAAAAAAAAAAAAAAAAAAAAAAAAATTCTTTTTTTTTTTTGGGTATTTTTTCCAGGGTCTATAGGAAATTAGAGGGAGATTTGTTATTGTAATGGGGATGAGAATTAGATTGTTAACTTTAAGGTTATCTATGTTTGTTATGTTATTAACAAGGTAATTTGGTTTGGGAAAACAGGTATATTTGTGTTCATTCTCAATTTCATATGATATGGAAAATTTGGTTTGACCCTTCTCTACCCTTTCTCCTTACTTTCTCTTTACTTAAACAAATTTGATATGGAAATTTTTTAACTAAGTTATGGTCAAATTTGTATTTCATACCCATTGTTAATTTTTTTTTTTTTTAAATGAATTTTTTCCCCAAGAAATTTATGTTCAATAAAGTCATTGTGTGTAGATGTAATACAGATTCTCTACGCACACTAAAAGTTGTATAAGTAAAATCAAACACAAAAATCTATTGGAAGGATGAAAAAGAGAGTAGAGAAAAGGAAGTTTTTTTTTTTTTTTTTTTTTTAATTATTTCCCTCCCTTCTGTATTTAAAATTTGATGGACACATGTGTAATTTAATTTTTTATACAAAGGGGTTGACAATTAATTATATAATTCTGAGTGCTTTTTGGAATGTGGGATTGAGTATTAAATTATAAGAGAGCAGCTAATTACTTCCAAGCTTCACTTAATGATGAAGGCTGCAATTTTCTTAAACTATAATGACAATAATGATTCAAAGTTTGGGTCCCAATTAAGCCAGCCTTCATCACACATGAATAGAGGCAATTTGATTGAGTGCCTTTATCTAATTTATACTCATTTTCTTTTGCTTTTTTATCTTCTCATTTTTCTTCCTTTCTCTATGCAAATTCTAAGTTTTTCTTTTTCCCCTATCCCTCATAGACATTGAATAATAATTAAGAATGGAGAAACAAATAATGAAAGTTTAACTGGGCGATCTTTCTCTCTTTCTTTTTTTTTTTTTCTTTTTTTTTTCTTTTTTTTTTTTTTTTTTTTTTTCTGAAATCATATTATTGCACTCTTTCTCCCTTAGACATAGAATAATAATAGGATATAACAAGAGCAACAAATAAGGAAAGTTACCGGTCTAATTCGAATAGTCAAACTGAGCAGGATTTTTTTGTTTTTTTGTTTTTTTGTTTTTTGAAATGATACTTTATTGAAATTAGGAAAAAATATGTAAGATCATGATCGGATAAAGATACGAATAAAGTTGCTTCACATTGATTAGATTAGAGTGAAGACCTGAGTATGACACTATTTTATTTGATATGAAGTTTTTTAGAGGAAAAAAAGAATAAATTGTGATCGAGCTCCATGTTTAAAGTGTATAGATATATATTTTTTATTATTTTTTTTTTTTTATATTCGTGACTATTGAGGATCAAAATAGATTGAATTCATTATCTCAACTCTTTTTTTGACCATTAAGTCATTCAATGATGGTTATGTTCTCACGAAATATTAACGAAGATTTGGGCTTCACAAATATGGTTTCCAATATAAAACAATCCATATGTCTATAGAGAAATAGATTTGGTCGATCTAAAAGAAGGAGGTCGGTCGGTTTTAAGTATATGTTAGTTGGTGTGGTAAAAAAATGACCAAAATTTTGTTAGTTAAATTGGTCATTAGATCGGTCATTTCAGCTAACCTACTTTATAAAATATTAAAAATATTATACAATTATTTTTTTTTTTGTTAAATTATTACAAAATCAACTTAGTTTAATGTGTAACCAAAAATTATTTAAGATGTAGAATTTTTTTTAATTTATTCTTAATGATGAATATGTTTTTTTTTTAATAATAAAAAATGAATTAATCGACTGGTTCGGTGTTAATTTTCATCAAAAACCAACACCGATTGATGAACACTAGCACTACACAATTGTTTTTTTTTGTTTATCTTAAACAACATACTCATAATCTTTTGATAACTAAGTCATATACATTATATACCCATCGTCCGTCGCCGCCTCCCTTCATCCGCCGCCGCCTCCGTCTGTTGCCGCTCTTTTCCAAATCGTCCCTAACTCTAGATGAATCTTCAAATCCCAAATTTTTTTGCATTTCACCTTAAATTGAAACTGTTGTGGTTGATTATTAGAGATTGTGTAGCCGTTCTTGAATTTGATTTGCTTCATATCGATGAGTGATTGAGTTATGAATTTGGGGTTTTGAATTTGGGCATTTTAGTTTTTCTTGAATTTGTGGGAAAAATTTAATTAATTTGTTGTTTTATCACACATGGAAGGAATGTTAGAAAACTCCTGTCTTTTTGATGTGGAACAAGTATCTCCAACAAATATCATGTTTGTTAAACTCCGATATTGTTGTAATATATTCTGAAAGAGAAAGATGTTTCTTTCATTTTTCTCTTATAAAAAAAAACATAACTGGAAAACGATTGAACTGAATGAATGAGTTGGTAGTGCGATTGATTATCTGGTTTGATGTTAATCTATTTTTATTTCACGATCACGGGTTAGATCTTTTAAATCGATATTTATAATTCTACTTTCCCCAATTTATACCTAAAAAAAGAATTGAATTAGTACGCCATGACCAACCTAATTCCAATCAATTCATAATAGTTTGGTCTGCCATTCTTTCAATCAATTTCATCATATGTATGCCCAAAAAGTGCTCACGAATTTAAATGTTTCAATTATGATTGCAAGATAAAATTCCAAACTAAATTCAAATGAATTTTTAATGGATAATCTTTTACAGAAGAATCCATTCATTAATATTAGAGGGTCAAAAGGCAGTTTAGTGGTTAAGACTACGAACTTTTATGTATGTATCTTTGAATTTCTTTGGTTTGTGACATTCTAAAAATGCTCATATTAGAAAACTTTGAAGTATTTCGAATCTGAACCTTGAGACATGGCATCAAACTCATAGATGTAAAAGAGTGAAACTCTAATTTTCCTATTAGAAAAAAGTATTATAAGGGTAACTCCGACTGCACATAAGTTCCATAGCACAGATTCAAGACTTGTTCATAAAAATAAATTTCATGTACAAATTGAATTATACTCTTGTCAGTAATCGTTCTCTCTTAATTTATTTATTGATAATTTCAATTAATTGTGTTCGGTTGTAACATGATTCTCATCGAAGATCCTCGACATTGATATGAAAGTCTACTTTAGACATACTTTAGACATTAAACCCAGTGACTTTTTTTCAATAATCGCTACATTGAAATGTACAAAGAATATTAGTTGATTTTTTTTTTTGAAAAAATACTACACTGATGTAAAACGTATATAAGATATATGTTGGCAAACAAAGTTGTCGCTCTAGTGATGTGAGGCCTTTTGGATGAAACAAAAAATATATATCATATTAATATAGAGATTTGTGGATACATGTTGTCCCTAACAAGTGGTATTAGAGCCAAGTCTCTTGACTTTGCAATGTGGGTGAAGACTCTCGTTAGAGAAATATAAAGGAGAGATTCGGTATTATTCGGTGTACTTTGTTCGAGGGGTGGCATCTCGAAGTAGAATAAAGAAGTGGCGAGGCTCGATATAATTCGGTGTACTTTCTTTGAGGAGAGGATTGCGTTGAACAAACAAAGTTATCTCATATTACTAAGTTATGGGGAAGATCTTGAATATATAAGGAGACGACACCTCTATTCATGTGTAACCTTTTGAGTGAAACAAAAAAATAAAGTCATGAAAGTTTGTCTAAAGTGGACAATATCATATCAATGTAAATGATATGTGGATGTTCTTATGCTCAAAGTGAATAATATCATATCTTGACTTAGTGATGTTATGAAAACTTCTGATCAAGAAATTTTAAGTAATAAGTGTATTACAATACACTTTACCTTTTGTTGCCTAAATCAACTTCGGATGGAGTATTAAATCATTTCTTTTTAAGAATTATTCTGCTATTATAATTGCTCTAAACTGGCGTGCTCTTTTGTAAACTTTAAACTTTTTGTGTTCTTATACATATTTTTTATAAAAAATTGTATTTGTTAGGCCATTTTAAAGAAATAATTGCAAATTTCTCATAAAATCAAAATAATTGCAAATTTAATTTCTCATTTTT
>JBBMEF010000025.1:1749030-1760391 GCA_037832685.1 Sicyos baderoa
GGTGTTCTAGAATTCTCTTCACCAATCTTAGACAAATGGTGTTCTAGAATTCTCTTCACCAATCTAGAACCTTCTTTAGACATCTAGAAAATAGTTGAATGATCTAGAATCTTGTAATGTTATTCAACAATTCATATTTTCTTTCACCGAATTCATATTTTGTCACTAAATGCTAAAAATAATTGCTAACAAGAATAATAACTCACGACATCAATGCCATACAATAATTAAGATTAAATAACTGATTTATAGTTTAGTTCTAATAGAGGGTCTTGAGATCCATAAGATGATGAGTTCAATCCATGGTGATCACTTATTTATAAATTAATTCTCTACGAATTTTTTTGACATTTAAATGTTGTAGGGTCAGACGGTATATCTCGTGACATTAGTCGAGGTGCGCGAAAAATGGTCCAGATAGTCACGGATATATATATATATATACATAATAAAAATAATAAATAATAATAAATAAAAGGAAGAGTTCACTGTCAATGTCAAAATAAAAGTAGCTACATTACCGTACAAAATGAATGTTCTATTATTTTACGAGTAAAACTCCTCTACTATGTGTAGAGGAGCTCTACTTTTTATCTAGGTAGCATAATTTGAGCCACAAAAAATTATACATATTTTGAAATTTTCAAGTAAAAAATTAGTTACTCCAAAGAAATGATTTCACGCGACATACTACAAAATGAAAAGCCTGAGTTTTACTGCTAGGTAAAAAAGCATGTAAAGTGGGGCTCAGTAAAACCCAACCACAAAATACAAAACTACTAAACCAGCTATTTTATTATTATTATTTTTTTTTTTTTTTTGAGAAATAATACATCATTGACATTTAAATATGTAAATCCTAGATGTGAAATTAAAAAACAAAAACAAAGAAAATTCTCTAAAATTACTTTACTTTATTTCTCAACAATTCTCCACAAATCACTTATTTTTTCTCAACATCTCTCTACACTTTCTCTTGCTTTATTTTTTCTCTACAATTCATATTGAAAGAACACCCTATCTATAGCCTATTGCAAATTTGGCTTTCAAGATTCTTATTATAAATATTTTTCACTGATTGCTAAATCGATCAATAATCTACTAATTCCTTAACTAGTCTCCCTAATTAGAATCATATTAATTATCTTCATAAAATATCCACTAATTTTTTTAAAACAAATAATAAATTTTTGTTTAAATTTATTCCAACAAAATACCTACGAATATTATTTCATGTATCAAACAAAACCAATTGCCGTACTAAATGACAATTATTGAATATCAAAAGAATTAATAGTGTAGTGATTTTATTGTTTAGTGATAATTAAGTTCAATATCGAGGTCACAGATTCGATCCTAAAATCAAAGTCACAGATTTGATCCTGAAACCAAAGTCACAGATTAGATAATGAAAATTCGTGAAAATAGTATTTATCTCTCGTATTATTTAAAAATAGTAGCACTTTGGTCCCAACTTTTGCACAGAGCCAGATTCATTTGCCTGCCTCTATTACCATGAAGAGAACATCTCTTAAGAATCTTAAGCTCTTTAATTAAGCTAAGTAAAAATAGAAAGCTCTCAAGCAAAAGTGCTAAAATAAACATACAGATTCCATAATTAATCTATTTAATGAAAACAATTAAGTGTTCCAGAAAAGCAAACCAAATCCAATAACTAAGATTTTCCTTTGCCTATATTAATACACATTACAACAAAAGCTAGCCATGTTGTATAGCTAGAGCTACCTAGCTAGCTCTTGTTCTTACAACATTCATCAAATTACCTTCAAATTAAACCAAGGTGAATGAGTCAAAGCATGTTCATTTATATGATATCAAAGGTATGGTTTTTCGGTTTTTTTTTTTTTTTTTTTTTTTTTTTTTTAGCAATCGAATTCCTCATGGTGGGGGACAAAATCCAACCATATAATCAGGCCACTGGTTAATTGTAGTACTATTATTGGTGAGGTTGGCTGCGGCAGCGGTGGCAGTGGCGGCGTTGCTGTTTTCGGCTGTCCAGGCAATGGTATTTCCGTCCACGGCCAATCGGTTCGATATGGAATTGTCGATGTAACTCCCCGGCCACTCCGCCGGGGAAGATGAACTCACGGCGGCCTTTCTTGACGATTGTTCCATCATTTCATAACTTATTCCTGGTGGTTGAATTTGAAACTGCCCTTGTGATGATCCAAATGAATTAACCCATGAGCTTGAAGATGATCCCAAATCCCCAACTACATCAAAACCATTAATAAAAATTTGATCTTTTTTATTCAATTATCTTAGCAAGGATAGGAGGATGGAGCAACTCATTAGAAGAAGAAAAAATAATAATAATAATAAAACTAACACAAATTTATCTTTTCTTAAATCAAGGCCCAATTCTAATCTATCCGACAAAAATATATAGCTCTATTCATAATTCACTATAATCGAGATACGCACAAGCTAGAATACTGCAGACCTAAAACAAAAAAGAATACTCACCGAGGTTGAAAAAGGACGGTGGAGCGATGACGGGAGTACCCGAGAGGATTACGTGTTGTGGAGTTGTTAAACTCGACGGGGCTATCTGCGGCGGTGGTTGTGCCTTTACGTCGTCGGACGACTGCGAACATTGTTTAGCTCGCTTGCCCTTGCGGCAGCCACCGCCGACGGGGACGTTTCGGAGAGTACCACCTTGAGTCCAGTACCTTCTACAGGCCTTGCAAAGATAACGAGGTTGAGACAAACTGTAATTATTGTAATAACAGAACTTTGTGTTGAGAGAATCACAACGAGGGCATTTTTGAGGCTGTGCTTGAACTTGATTTTGCAATTGCGAAGCTTTCAATCTCCGATCTTGATCGTCTCGCCGCTGCATCTCGTAATCGATTTTTCCTTAGCTTTGGTTTAATTTGAGCACAAAAATGGAAGGAAAAAAAAATCAAAAGGGTTTTTTGGGATATTAGAGAAAGAAATAAAGAGCGTTTTAGCTTCAAGAAACTTTACGCAAGAACTTGCATGAGTTTGAGCTAGGTTTTGGTAACAAAATAAGGGTTTTGAATTTCAATTTTTTATGAAGAAAAAAAAAATCTGAAATTTTGTGAAATGATATCAAGTTTCAGAGAGGCAGAAGTACGGAATACATTATTGAGGTGAAAAAAAATGATGGTCTGAAAATAAAATTGAGAAGTGAATCATAAGACACTTTGAATTTGGCAAGTCCAGCCAAAATACCATCACATAAAATTTAGACAATAACACACAAAAAGATTTAATTTTGCTTCATAAAAGGACAGGTTGGATTCTGGCGGCGATCAGCGGAGGCGGCGCCAGCGGCGGCGTTGATGGTTGTTTACAGATCGGAGTGATGGGATTTCACTTTTTCTCTCTTTTAGAAACGTTTCTCTTTTTTTTTTTTTTTTTTTTTTTTTGAAGTTGTGCTAAGTCTTCCTTATGTTTTTCAGTATTTTAATTTCATTATTTTTTTCTGACATCATTGGACAAATTGGATTTGGGACACTGGGACTGGAGGGTGACCCTTGTTTGTTAGGGCTTTGTGATTATAATACCTTGTGTAGGGTTGTAATTTTGATTTGAATTTTTTAATTATCTTGAATGGACCCAATTTCCAACTCAAAGTCTACATTTTCATAATCATTTTGTCCCAAACTTCAAGTCAATCACTAATCCCACTTTTTGAATTCCATCCCTTTATGAAACTTTTGAAACGCCACTACTTATTGCTTTACAATTAATTAACACAGGCTCCAAAGTCAAATTTAAAAAACAAAACAAAATTTAGTTTTTCCTTTTGTTTTACCAAAAAAAAAGTGTGATTATGCTAATTTCAATATGTATTAATTAGTTATTAGAGGCATATATATTTAAAATCTATATAATACAGTGCTCTGTTAGATAATAAAAATAAGAGAATGAACTATCTCGGACATTGATTGAATACCATTAGTTGGATATGTATATTAATTAAAAATTATGTGTTGCACTGATGAAATTATGTATGAAATTTTTGTCTTTTTACTAATTCTCCTTAATTTTCTTATTAGGTATAAATTTCTTTTTATACATTAAACAAATAATAAAAATAAATAAATAAAAATAAACTAAGGTGATTGAGTAGGTGAGCTGACGAGCATGTCCGTTAGCGGTTTCAACTGCTTCATTGGAGTCTCCCAATTTTGACATCTTCCGCTTCCAACTCCACGCAGTTCATCAACATCATTGTGGGACCCACATTCCTCACCGAATCATTATTTATTAAATAAAAAAGCACTATTTTTCAAGGAGATGTCAATGGGCCTTATTGGCCCATTTTCCATAAATATGGGCCGATTTTAAGTGTAGAAAGAAATGGCCCATTAATTAGGTCCACAGGCTCGCAATTTGTTCAAGGGAGCAACATAACTGGCCTGCGTTACGTTGGTATTGATAATTGTATTTTAATTTTGTAAAATCGTTTTAAAAATAAATTTAAATGTTAGCTTGCGACCAGAATATTTTTTTTCTCAAATATTATTTTCTATTTCGGAAAATTTGTTTGAAAGATTCTATATCTAAGATTAAAATAAATTCAAATTAGTGGGAAGGTTAAAAAAGTCATTTACATTTTAATTATTATCAAATTTTAAATTTTAGACATATATTTTAAGTTTTCAAATCACTAAACATTTGTTCCTATTATTTTCATAAATTAGACATTTGTCTATTCAACCCTAACTACATTTACCCGCCCACCTCTTGTTTGGGATAAAGTAAAATTTAGGGCTTGGATTGGGTTTAAATAACTCATTTACCCAATTATAATGAGTTAAAAATATAATAATAATAACCCTAAGATTAGTTAAGAGTGTTTAATTTACAAACCCCCCACGAACCACACTTCCAATTATTATATGATTTCCTTTCTCCTAACTTACTCATCCATTTCCCCAAACGTAGTTGCTGTTGGCCTTTAAGATCGGCTCTTCTTTGTGGTCTTCGGACCCTCTGCTATGGCTAATCCCGATCTTATAAAGAAAAGCTTTGTGGTCCATCAACCATTTTGATTAGTTGAGCGAGCAAACAAAACAAAAAAAATAAATTATAAAATAAACTTATTATTTTTTTAGTACACATTAAGAGAAGGAGATCAACAAATCCTACATAGACTAGACGGCATAACTGCTTTCAAATAATATAAAAGTCAACTACCGATTTCTCGGCTCAAACTCGTGATCGTGGAGTTGAAACTTTTTCATCGCCACGAACCCTAGTAAACAATAAAAAAATAAAAAACTTTTCCATTGCCCCCTACGAACTCCCATATCCCTTCTCTCTAGGTTTTTGTGTGTTTATGTCTAAATAAGGTATTTAGTTCCATGCCCAAAGAAAGAATCAAAAGAAAGAAATCATCCAATGGGATGGTGTGTTTGGCTAGAGAGATATTCAACATAAAAGTGAAAAAAAAAAAAAGAAAAAAAAAAAAAGGGATTAGTAATATTGACCTGGGGAGTTCAATGGTTGGGCAAAAGGGTTGGCGTGCATGGTGTTCCGTGCTAAAGGGTTAGGCTGAAATCTGTGACACAAATATTTAAACCCATCCATCCAATGCGCCAACTTCAAAACCCTAACTCCAAACCCAAGTCTGTAATTTCTTCATGACTTTCGAATCAGATCACAAATAATGTGGTTCCCAAAACCCACCCTCCCCCTTCCACGTGTCACTCTCTCCCCCGCCTTGGACCCCTAACCTATACCCTCCTCCTCCTTTATAACCAAACACACCCATTACTCCCAAACACACACCACAAACTGATCATCTTCTCCATATGGACGGCCACCACCACCACCACCACCGCGGCCGCCATGATATTCTTCCCCTCCCCTCCCCTGCCCCACCCTTGGGGTATGCCCCGACTCTACATTCGTATCTTTTTCCGAATAACCCTTCTCGTGAACACTACTTTACACATTCTTCGTCTTCCTTTGTAACGTCTAAAGATGCTTGGAGTACTAAACTCGCAAGAACTAAGAGAAAACTCGCTCGCCAAAGAACCCTTAGTTTAACTAAATCCGCTTCTTCTTCCTCTTCTGGGTTTCGTAATTGTAGTAGTGATGAATATTCTAAACAAACTACAATAACCCACTACCCAAACACTGACTCACAATCCAACGGAACTAACAATCTCTTCACCTTCTGCACTCCAGATTATAACAAGGTGGGATCTTTTTTAATGTTTTTGTTATGGTTTTTTTTTTGTTTTTCTTTTATAACTTTTTTTTTTGTAGATATTGAGGATGTTGTTGAAGAAAGAGCTGAAGAACAGTGATGTTGGGTCTTTGGGCAGGATTGTCCTCCCCAAGGTTTGTATTAGATCTCCAAATCCATTCTATTTCATATTTGATTTTTGTTTTTTTTTTTACCTATTTTCAATAGAACAGTGAAAATGAAATAAAACAATCCCAAAAAATGACATGCAAATGGAAAAAGATGAAAAATGGATAATTACAAACAGAACAAATCCCACTTCCCCACAAACCCCCATTTCTCATTATTTTGAGATCCAAACAGGTCCCCTCATTGCACCCAACTCTCTGGCTTCTTGTTTTCTTACACACAACAAAATAGAAGAAGAAAAAAACATTACACTAAAAAAAAAGCCTCATTCTCCAATCAGAAACAAAATAAGGAAATAACTATCAAATCAACTATTTTTACTTTACTACCAAAAGGGCTAGTGATGAACTATTTGATGTTAATCTAGTTCAACCAAACGTATACAAATCGATATTTGACTCTCATTTATTTGATATCAGTGTACCTTCTTTATAGGGTTATAGTCTCCCCCAATGTGTACTCACTTTTTACTTTACTTTTTTTCACTGAAAATAAATTAGGGTTTGTTTGGACAGAAGTTGAAAATAATTTTGAGCTGTTTCTGTAATTTCATGATAATTTGGGAGTGTTTGGGCAGAGAGAAGCTGAAGAGAATCTTCCATTGTTGACTGATAAGGAAGGAATTCAAATTGTGATTAGAGATGTGAACTCAAACAGAGAATGGGCCATGAAATACAAGTAAGCCGAAAGCCCATTTTTTTTCTTCTTTCTCTTTTT
Source organism: Sicyos baderoa (assembly GCA_037832685.1). Taxonomy (NCBI): domain Eukaryota; kingdom Viridiplantae; phylum Streptophyta; class Magnoliopsida; order Cucurbitales; family Cucurbitaceae; genus Sicyos; species Sicyos baderoa. The sequence goes on from JBBMEF010000025.1 coordinate 1,756,127, forward strand.
AATTAATGGTTGCATTGGAAATTTAAAGCCTTTTTTTCTTGATTAATTAACCCCTTCAAATTCTTGTTGAGTTGAATTAAATATAGGTACTGGGCAAACAACAGAAGTAGAATGTATGTTCTGGAAAACACAGGTTTCGATCCCCACAAGTTTATTAATTACTTATTGTTCACAAATTAATCAATTTAAATTTAATTTGTTGAAATTGTGACTTGAAAATTTCTAACTTTTTTGTAATTTTTGGCATGTTTTTTAGGGGATTTCGTTAGACAAAATGGGCTGTCGATGGGTGATGTAATGACCCTTTACCAGGATGAATGCAAGAACCTCGTGAGTTTCTTTTTTTCTTTTTCCCTTAATTTGAGTTTGAATTGGAATGTTATGAAAAACAGTGAGATAACAATGATGTCAGGATTTTCCTATTATGGAAGTTTAGTAACGCTTGAAAAGATGCCTAAAGAAAATTGAAAAATGAAATTAAAAATAAAAAGTTTTTTAAAAAAATAATAATAAATAATCAACAACCATTTTTTAGAGTAAATTTAAAGTTTGGTTTGATAACCCTTTTATTTTTATTTTTATTTTTATTTATTTATTTTGAAATTTAAATTTACTATTTTATCATATATTTTTTCTTACTTAGATGTATACATCTTATATATATTTTTAAAAACTAAATTAAAATTTGAAAGAAAGAAAAAAATGACTTTCAGAGTTTGTTTTTAAAATTTGGTTAGCATTTACAATGTGAGGTAGACACATTGTAGTAAAAATGGAACACATTATAGAAAATATGAATAAAAATAAACTTAAATTTCAAAAACTAAAAACAAAAAATTAAATTATTTTTGAAAAAAATAATTAAAAAAAAAAACCAAATAGTTATCAAATAGAGTCTTTACTTTATGGGAAATTGTGCTGGATAGTCCAATTTCATAAAATAATTATAGATTAAGGCAAATTTGAAAATATTTAACATCTATAGTCAAATATACAATATAAGTAATATTCATCATACAGTATTATTAAGATATTAATATTAATTATACCATATAAAAAGTATTACTTATATCATATATATATATTTGACTATGATTGCTAAATATATGTTTTTTTGTCTAATATTATAAATACTTTTTCATTTTAGTCTATTCATGCAAACCCCCCTATTTTATCTTTTGAATACATAATCATAAATAAAAATATAAAGGAATAATGAAGAGGTGAGAGAGTTTAAATTTCCAAATAAGTCTTTTGTGTAGCATAATTATATAAACCTCAAAAGATTTGAAAAGGAATTCTTCCTCTAGCCTAGATTTATTTACTATTTTTTTTTTTTAAGTTTTGTTAATTTGGTATTGTTGTGTGGGGATTGGACAGTACGTGTCGGTTGAAAAAGAGGAGAATGAATCAAGCATGGAAGAAAATGACGAGGAGATGAAGAATTACACAAACAATATGGATATTCTTAAACAACACAAACAACAACAACAACATCATCACGAACTCTCTTTAGCTCTCTTCAATGAACAACCAACCTCCTACAACAACAATGTCAACAACAACAACCTCGTAGTTTCACAAAACACCGATAATTATTATTCTTCATACTTCGAAAGATATTGGAGCTCCGCCTACAACTACATCAACAATAATAATCATAATAATACTCGACGGCCGGGGAATAACAACAACAACATAATTAATAATGGGAAGGAGTTATTAGTGGATCAAGATTTGAATGCCATTAATAATAATGACTTTGAAGATTGCTTTGAAGGCCTTGATACTCTCCCTGAAGTTAGTGGATTATTCAAGTTTCATCAAATTACGTGACAGAATCATCATCGCCCTACCTAGCTACCAACAACCTTATTATAAAACCTCTTCTTCTTCTTGTTTGTGTGTTCTTATATGATTTAAGCATGTCTCTTGTTGTTGTTGTTGTGTTTTTTATTGAAAGATAAAAAAAAAAAAAAACTGGATTTGGTGTCTTAATTTGCTTTTGTTATCCTTATACAGTGACTTGTTTTGTATGTTGAGGCTAATTCATTTTCTTTTAGTTAATAATAAGTGTGAAGGTAATTGAATCTATTTTTTTTTTTTTTTAGATTCTTTTGACTGCTTATGAGGTTATTAAATACAAAATAAATTAAATCAAAAGAAAGAAAATAATGTGAAATTAGGATAATAATAATAATAATAATAATAATAATAATAATACAAGTGGGCCACGTACTAAATTGGGCTGAGTTAAAATAACCCAGCGGGCCAAACAGTGGGAAGTGATATATCCCTTGCCGAATCAGTTATCCACCAAAACATATATGCTCTTTCCTTTTTAAATCTCTTTCAAACTTCAATATTGTTATAAAGCAATCCTAAAATTTCAGTTGAAAGACCTAATTTTAGCATCCTGGCACACAAACTTGCAGTTTCCCTTTCCAATCACAATACCAACAAGTACACATTAGTGTACACTAACCCACCAACTAAGTAGAAACAATTTTTTAATAACATCTTTTAATAATGGATATAAATAATGACCGACTCCATATACCAATTTTCTTTATAAAGAGATAATGACTTTGAATAACCGGCACAAAGATCATTAAAGATCTTGAATTATTGGTGGCAGACATAAAAAAATGCCGTAGAAAAATATTGGTGACGGGCAGTGCCTGCCACCTTTATGCACACTCGTGCGCCATAGTGCCCGCCATCTTTTGTGCCCGCCATCAATTATCTACAATGTCAAGACAATTGATGGCGGATTTATACTTGCCATTACTTTTAAATAATGGAGTATAGTGTCTGTCATTTATTTTTGAAATTTTACTAGTAATTTTTGGGTTGATTCTTAGGTTTAAAGGTATTGGTGCACATTCATTACTAATTTAACTAAGATTATATATTAGTTTAGATTGGAATAAAAGTTGAGTCTTGAACCTCCAATTAAATCAATTTAAATGCTGATGTAGTAAATGATATCTAATGCTAAGATACTTGTTTTTCATGATTCAATATATGTATGTATACATATATCAAATTTGTAATGCTTTTAACTTAGATTGATCATCTAATTTAATTTCATACGAATTTCTTTTTCAATAAGAGTAGGACATTTATTTGATTAAAATAGTCCTTGCAACTTTTGTAAAATAACTTTTTTGTCTCCACATATGTTGGAGCTCCCACATGACGTTTTTTTACGTTTTCAAAATAGCTTTCATTATTACAATTATAGTTCTAAGAATCAATCATATCATCCATATGGATGCCTTCATTATGAAACTCTCCTACTTAAGTTGAAAATAGCCATTCATAATGAACTCCCATACCTTGAAGTTGAAATCGGTCCAAAAAATGATGAAAGAATAGACAAATACGTCCTTTCAAAATCATCATCTTCTTTTTTTCTAAAATGTTAATTTCTTTTTCATCCGTATGTACATTTTACAAGAATCTAAAGTTGATTTTTCTCGGATAATCAAACTTTAAATGAGGGTGACTTTTTATCCCCAACGTATTCCCTCAAGATAACGGTCTTTGACTTACTTTTCCTTAGGATCGGGATTTAAACTTTAGAATAAAATACTTGTTTAAGCTTATATCCATTTGGATGAGTCTACATCCGTTTTAGAATTTAAATCATTTTAGGTTGAATCGGAACTTGGAGATCATTACCCACATTGAATTATGATACCATATTAGAGAATATGAGATTTCACTTCAAAATCAATTAAAAATGAAAATATTAACTCATATCTCTTATAATCACGTTGAAAAATCTCACATTTCCAATGTAGAACAATTATTACAAGGTGAGGATCTCCAACAATTTATGTCAAAACCACTATTTATCAATTTACTCATTAGTCACAACTATATAGAATTTCAAACACGTAATCTTATGGTTAGTATATTATAAAAGATGCCACTAAAACTATATTTTGGTTGGCCATATAAATTTTTATTTAATTTGGAAAATATTGATTTATATTCAAACATCTAGATATTAAAAACTATAATTTGTTTTTTATTTCCTTAAATGTCAATAATATAGAATTTTGACTAAGGGTGATCCTTTAAAGGTTTAACCTAACTTTTATATTAGTAAAAATTATATGTTCCAATTTCTTCTTCCATATAGTTTTATTTTTATATAATAATAATTTAGATGGGTAGCTTAGGCCCCGTTTGATAACCATTTGGTTTCTTGTTTTTGGTTTTTCAAATTTAAGCTTATTTTCTCTCAAATTTCC
>JBBMEF010000025.1:1760491-1779110 GCA_037832685.1 Sicyos baderoa
TATGGTTTTAGAAATTAAAATAATATATTTGACTAAATTAAAAATGAAATGTTAGATTTAAAAAACCAAAATCTGGAGAAAAAAAAACAAAGGAGTTGATTTCTTGAGACTTGAACCTAATGGCACATCCCAAGTCTCAAGAAATATTTGTAAATATAGCAAAATCAGATTTATAGACTTCATCAATAGTGTCTAATAAACTCTATCAATAGCGTCTGATAGACTCCATCAATAGTGTCCGATAGACTCCATCAATAATGTTTGATAGAGTCTATCAAATAAAAGTTGCTATAATTCTAATGTAGGGTAGAAAATTTGCTATAGAGTGTAAATTCTCTTGTTTTAATTAGTTGAGTTATGATTTAATTGAACAGTTAATTTTGTATGAAAAAAAATTTGACAATTTAATTACTTAGAATGTGGGATTAGTATTAAGTTATAGCCCAGCAGTTCACTTCCAACTTTCTGTTTCAATTTTCATGTATATTTTTATAAAAATAAATTCCTAAATATCAAAAAAAAAAAAAAAAGTAAGATTTTTTACCATAAATTTTAACCGATCATAATCTTAGATTGTGGAGACGAATTGAGAATGGTTGAAGGTGTCCCTTTCAATGACAGACATATATTAAAGTATTTGGTCCCAACCTTCATCTCATTTTTTTGGATAAATGATACTTTATTAAAGTTTGCAAGAAGGGGAAAGAGGGGTTTTTTTTTCATATCTCACAGACATTGAATAAGAATAGGGAAATAAGATGCAAAAATAATAAGTTAAAGTCTAAACTTTAGTTTTGTAAAAAAATAATAATAATAACAAAGAAAATCTTAATCTTTAGCAATAGGTTAAACAAGTTAATTTATTGACAACATGAGTCATTGTTCAGCGGCATTAATGTACATCCAAACCTTCTGGTCATGAGTTTGAATCCCCTACCTCTAATTATTGTAATCTCAAAAAAAAAAAAAAAAAAAAAAAACAACAACAAGTTAACTTATTAATCTTCTTAGTTAAAAGGTTAAAAACTCGAGATACTACCTGAAATAAAAGAAAAAGAAACCCATATTTTTTTTCTTCGCATTTGTTGGTTTTCGAAAGCAACTTTTTTTTTTTTTTTTTTTTTAGATATTTATTCGAAAGCAACTAAAGGAGAGGAAAAAAAAAATCCGTGGTACGTGACATTTCATAAATACCCACCAGTTTTTACTGTTTACTCTAAATAATACTATTGCAGAAAATAATGTGTACTTTTTTTCCAATATTACTTTTTTTTTTTTTTTTTTTTTTAGAAAATGAAACATTACTTTTTTTTTAGTTTTCAAAACTTGATTTACTCTTTTAAAATAAAGGGAAAACATAGATAACAAAGTAAGAAAATTCATTGATAAAAGTAATATTTGTATATTTGAATTTCAAAAATCTAACCGTTATAAAATTAGGTACGATACTAAAATTTCAAGAACCAAATTAACTTCTCTATTTGGCAATATTGAAAAGACATGAAAACATTTGTCCATATTTTCAAAAAATGAGGGATTTGGGCATCCATAGACAATGCATTTTGTGTATCCAAATATAAATGGAAAATTCTCAACAATTAATTAATGCTAATATGTTTTCTAAAATACAATAAAATAGATGAATACTAATTTTCCATGTGATTGTGGCCGAGAAAAACACACAAAAAAAATATAAGAAATACAATACAAATAAATCGGGAAATTAATATCTTGTAAAAAAATAATAATAATAAATCTACTTATTTTAACAAATCTCAATTTAAGTGTTTTATTTATACTTATTTTCTTGTATTAATATAAATATTAAAATAACCTTGCCACCAATATATTATAATTTAAAATTAGTCTAATGAATATTTTATAATTTCAAAAATAAAATAAAAATTCATACAAAATTCAATGATTAAAAAGATCTTGAAGAATTAAAAACGAACACAAACTATATAAAAGACTAGGACCATAGCCATGAACTTTCAAAATTTTGAATACTATGTATTTTATATATGTATTCAAAAATTAAGCACCACACTATTATATATGACAATAAAATTTTATATATATAATGTTGATCTATTTTACCTAGATTTTCAAATATATATATACATATATATATATATCTCGTCATATATGATAGTGTGGTGCCTAATTTTTTTTAATATCTTTTAATGAATAAAGTCATTATTATTGTAACACACAATTTTTTTAGTCCAATTTTTAGTGTCTAAATCTATCTCTACCGTTATTATTAATCTTCTATAAAAACAACTAAATATTATAGAGTTAGACGATTCTCAATCAAAATACAGATAGACTAAAAAGAAAAGAAATTAATCGAAAAGTTTAGATCAAGTCAAGTCATGATCAATCTTTTCATACCCACTTATATAGTTCAATTTGAGCTGCATTTTATTTTTATTTAAAAAAAAAAACTTTTATTTATTTTATTTTGTAAACTTAAGTATAAGAAAATGTAAATCACACAAGTAGGCACATGATTTATGATGATCCAAAACTTTTCTAAAAAAGAAAAGCGTTATTTGATTTCCAATCCAAGCCTGGGGAGTAGAACGTGGGAGGAGGAACAAAATGCGTGGGCTTGTGAGTGTGAGGAATAGGATGACGGCACGTGGCAGAAGCCAGGTGACGACAATAGAAGGAAGGTGACAGACCGTCACAGTAGGTGAGATTACGCGCGTGTCCTTTTGCGGTTTCAGGTCACGAAGTCCGTCCTCCATGGGACCCACCGGGTTTTTTATTTTAATATAAATAATATTAAAACAGTCAATGAGCCTTACTGGCCCAATATGCATAAATATGGGCCGATTTTAAGGGTAAAAAGAGTGGGCCCATTATTCCGATCCTCAAGCCCGGCATTTGTTCGGGAAACAAACCATAACTGCCCTGCGTTACGTTGGTATTTGAGATTTGATATTTTTTTTTTTTTTTTTACCTTAGTCAAACATCTAGAAGAGATTAAACCTTTTTTATTATTATTATTTTATTTGTGACCGTTGGAACAAGCGTGTGCACCTTGATTGATGTTACAAAATATATTATTTGAATATACAATACTTAGATGTGAAAAAAACTCGTAAGAAAATAATTATTAGATAAGTAGTAATTATTTATCAAACTCATAACCTTGAAAGTTGAAACTCTCTTGACTACTAAGTCATTCTACGATGGTTGTAATTGTACTAATTATATCTTGACATTTCTATTAAATAATATGTAGTTTAATATTTTATTATTGTAATATATATATATATATATATAGCGACACTAATGTTATGAGTAAATTTTATATTTAATTTTTATAATTTATAAAATGACAGATATCAGATGTCTCAAAAACAATCATTCGAGCAATATAAATTTAAACTGTATTGTATAAATGATGATTAAAAAAAAACTAAATAATAGATAAATCGTTTTTTTTTTTCAATTCTAACACATGAAATGGGATTTTTGAATTATAATTCTAATTTTTAATAAAATATTGTTGAAGAATTTGAACCTGAGAAACTCACAATTACTATGTTAGTTAAATTATGCCCACTTTGTTACAATAATATATTGAACTAAAGTATAGAGATTCAAATTTTCTATAAAAAAAAAAAGAGTACAGAAATTCAAAAGATTTCCCAATTTATTTTGTTTGATAATAATCTTGATGTCCTTGGACCAATTATGTTAAAGTTGGCCGATAAGGTAAAATTATTTAGTTTTGAAATACACTAAAACTTGTATTTCCTTTTTCAAGAAATAAAATAAAACCCGTAACTTCCTATTAAATACGTATATTGAATACGTATATCATTACACATAAATAAACCAGCCTCAAATATTTTGGCAGTTTCCTTTACAAACATGGTACATAATTCAATTTTCACAAATTTCAATTTTATATTCGTATATTTATTTATTTACAATTTTAAAAACTATACATTTATTTTCATTATTTTTAGAAAATTTATTTTAATTAGGGGATTTTACATGTATAACAAAAATTGGTCAAAAAATTGCATTTATAACATAAAACTGAAAATAATTACACATATACCAAAAAATTGAAAATAATCGAGTGATTGAATTCAATCGCTAGTTATTGATTGAGTTCGATTGAACTTAATCACTCATAATTTTAGTATAAAGAAATTTTTTATAAAAATGTATTATAATTTTAATAAAGGATGTTAAAGTTGATATACATAACAAATTTTCTTTTAATTACATTGGGCTTAAGATTTGAATTAGTGTTTAGGAAAAAGTCATAGTCCATTGGAAAATGACAAAAGTATAGAAATTCAGTTAAAGTATGCAGCCGTTTGCGATTTCATTTCCTCCTATTCGAATAAAAGGTTCTTTAGAAGTGTCCACTTAAAAGAAAATGTGAATACTAGACCAATGACATCATTGTTGATGAATTACTAAAAAATAAAGAAGTGTTCACTTAAAACAATAAACATTAAAACATCTTATTAATTAAATGGTAGAAATTAATATTAGATAGTGTGCACATCAATTTCAAAATTAGTTGGTGATAAGAAGACTAATCAACCGTCCTTATATATTGCTATGACATCTTAACTTTTGATGTGGGATTTTAACATGTCCTTTAAGATAATATCTTTTTTTGGCTTATCAATCTTAAATTGAATGTCAATTTTAGTTTTATTTGACTGAATACGCATTTGAGTTTAATGAGCTATAATACTACATTAAATAATGATATTTATTTCAAAATCAATTATTATTGAAATTGTTAGTATAAGATATCTTGTTGAACTATGTGAATTTATCTATCATAAAATTACTTAGCATATAAGTGAAATTTGAAAACTCTTTAGTAAGTGCAATGCTAGAATTATTTTTCTCAACTGTAAAATAATCTATCAATACTCTAGGGAAGACAAAGTGGCAAAATTCTAAACTCAAAATTTTGGGTAAAAATGTAACAATTTAAACCAAGGTGAAAAACTAAATTCAAAATGAGGGGTACAAGGTGCAATGTATTTTGAAATTTCAAGATTAAATGAAAATAGATTAAAAATTACACATGAGTATAGTTCACCCGATAAAAAAAAAACAAATACTTTCAATAAAAAAAAAAGTAGTAAAAGGTCGAATCCTCACATATTGTTGAAGTCAATAACAAAAGAAAACTTAGATGTAGTACCATGTGTACTTGTTGCTCCTTGTATGTATTGCATGATATCATAGTTAACCACGTAACGATTCCCTCATTCTCGGCGCCAATGAGTTTTTTTTTCTTCCTTTTTCAGACATAGAGAATCTACGTCAGTCGCCAATCGCATCACGACACTCGAAACACGACGCGACAATTTTTACTTCCGTCTTTTCTTTATTCTTCCTAAAAAGTTTGTGCATAGAAGATCTATGTCGTTGTCAATTATGATACGACACGACAAATGATCTCTTCTTTTTTTTTTTCCTAAAAGGTTAGATTTTACATCGGAACTACAACCCTACTTAGTAAAGATTTCATATTTTTTCAATTGAATCACTCATATTTTAAAAGATCTATATTAGTTTAATAATACATTCTTTTAAAAAAAATTAAATTTTGTTCTTTTACTTAATTTTGCGGCTATTCACAAATTCAACATTTTTACTATAAATGTATGGAATACAAAAATTAACAAGAAAAAGAAATGTAACACAAACGTATAGTATAAGATTGAGATCACTTTACTACGTACACTACTACTAAAATCATTTACCAAAGTTCCCGTATACAATGTACGCTTTTTCGACTTTGCTTTTAGTTTCACACACCCATAAATATAGGTGGTATACAAGTAAAAGATTGATTTTTTTTTTTACCTAGTTAATGTGAAATTTATATATATCTCCTAATAATGCAATATAGTATATAGTTGAGTATGTTAATTAATACAATAACACTTAATAAGTACTTCCCCTCTTTCTCTCATTGGGTCTGTATCTATGTGTTAATATGGTATCTAGTTCCATTGTTACACATAAAATAAGCCAAAGAAAAAGAAAATCCATTTTTCATCATCATCCATCTCATATTGCATGTTTGGATTGAAACTATAATCTAGTAACTATCAAGTTATAAATTCGAATTTCTATCAATTTTGTGGATAGAGATGAAATTAAAAGTAAGACTTATAACATTGACAAGAGGAGTGAAGTAAATGGGTGAAGGCTACGTGGTGTTCCGTGCAAAAGGGTTAGCCCAAATCTGCCACATTTAAACCAACTCCAAACCCCAAAACCCTAAACTTGACTTGACCCTGGCTCAATCAGAAATTAAGAGTTCATAATCAATTATAATGTAAATTCATATCCCAAAACTCACCCTCTTCCTCCCATTTGTCAATACCTCCGCCGCATCGGACCTTGTTCCCCTTTTATACCCCATTTCTCCCTCCCAACTTTCTAACCAATTCAATCTCAAATTTCCCAAAAAAAAAAAAAAAAAAAAAAAATTCCCATTTTTCTCTCATTTCTTTTCTTATGGATGACAACCACAACAATGATCTCCCGCCGTTCCCGACTCCGCTGTCGCCAAATTTCGGCCAGCACCCGATTCTTCCGCAACCGCCGCCATTCGTATCATTTTCCCCAACTCCCCAATCCATTTTTTTCACAAACCCTTCTAATTTTCCACCAAATTTCATCCCTTATGGGTACCCTATTATGGAGCCTATAGATGATGGGAGAAGGGTTTGTGATGCTTGGAACACTAAAGTTGCTAGAACTAAAAGAAGGATTGCTCGTCAAAGAAGCCTAACTTTGAGTAAAACTTCTCCTTCTTCTTCGGGTGTTTGTAACAATGATGAACATCCTAAACCAACTATAACCCATTACCCAAACACTACTGTTTCTCAATCCAACAGATTAAAAAACCAGAATCAATTTACCTTCTGCACCCCAGATAACAAGGTGGGTTTTGTAAAGTTTTGGTTTTTATTGCTTATTTTGTTTAAAGATTGGATTTTTTTGATTTTTTTTTTTTTGTGTGTGTGTAGGTTTTGAGGATTTTGCTGAGGAAAGAGCTGAAGAATAGTGATGTTGGATCTTTGGGTAGGATTGTTCTCCCCAAGGTTTGTGTTTTGTGGCCTTTTTTTTTTTTTTTTTTTTGAATCTTGTTCAATAGAACAGTGAAAATGAAATGGAATGATTCTAAAAAAATACATGGAAATGGATATTATAAAGAAAAACAAATTCCACTTCCTCACAAGCAGCGCCCCCCTTTTCTGATTTTTTTTTTTTTTTTCACTCTGGTTTCTTGATTTTTACAGTGCAAAATTGGAAAAATATTTCACTAAAAAGAGAAACCCTATTACTGTTTTTATTGCTCAAAACAGAAAATTTAAAAAATGTGTTTGTTTGGACAGACGGAATCGATGTTGGAATGGTGAAGATCCTTTAAAAATTATAAAATACACGAACTATTCAACTTAAACCAATCGATTCCAAGATGAAATTTGATGAATCGTCTATTAAACTCAAATGAATATTCCATTTATTAAAAAAATGAACTTGAGATTCAATTTGAGGTTAATGAACTTAAAAGTTCATTACTCAAAAGTGGTCAAGAAAATCTTGGGAAGTTAAAAAATAATGAGTTAAATTTCTGATGATCGTAAATTTTTTACTGATTCTTTCGACATATAAAGATTACAGGGTCATGTAGTATGTCTCGTGATATTAGTGAAAATGCATGTAAATGGGTCTAGATGGTCACATATATAAAAAAAATTAAACTCAAAAGATAAACCATCCTGACTGGCTATTTCATTCAACGCCTAAGGATTTGAAGATAACATCTCATTTTATCTAAATCTCAACTTTACTTAAATACTTCTTTTAATATAGTTTATAATATTTGAAATTTGAAGGGAATAAGTAATTGAAATAGGAATTTAAAATAATGTTGTTTGAACACAGAGGGAAGCCGAAGAAAACCTTCCATTGCTGACTGACAAGGAAGGATTGCAAATTGTGATGAGAGATGTGAGATGCCCGGACAAAAAATGGGCCATGAAATACAAGTAAGGAAAATTTAAAACCTTTTTTTTTTTTTTAATTATCATAAAAGACGATAAATCCTTCTTCTTTTAATTAATGGATGCATTGGAAATTTAACACTTTTTTTTTTCTTAATTAATTAACCCCTTTTCGAATTCTTGTTGAGTTTTAATTGTAGGTACTGGATAAACAACAGAAGTAGAATGTATGTTCTGGAAAACACAGGTTCAATCCCACAAACTAATTAATTACTTCTTGTAATTCAAAATAATTTTGTCTAAATCTAATTTCAAATTTTGTATTGTATAGGGGAATTTGTGAAACAAAATCGGCTGATGAATGGAGATATGATGACCCTCTACGAGGATGAAGACAACAATATTGTGAGTTTTTTTTTTTTTTTTTTGTCAACACATCTGATCTAGTGGTGGATTTTCGTACCCGTAAACCGTAAATTGTTATTAGATCGTATAGGATACCGCTAGAATTATCCCGTTTTTCCTAATATATACATATATCACTTTGAATTTAGTATTTTATGAAAAATAGTAAGATCATAATGATGTGAGGGCTTTCCTAATATGGTGGTTTTAGGTTTACTAGCGCTTGGAAATGTGCATATTGGGGATTCGGGGGAAAAGAATGGAAAAAAAAAAAATTAAAAAATAATAATAAAAAAATTAAATAATAACATATATACAAAGTTGTTTTCTTTTATTTTTCTTAATTTAACACACGATTTGGTATGAGTTCTCAACCTGTAACCATCTTTTACGAAATTATATATATAATATCATTAGAAATATGTTTGTTTTTACAATAATACTACATGGTATATAATAGGAATTTACATGATTCACAAGGTAATAGGAATTCAAATCTATTGATCATAAACACAGTTATGTCTATTAAGTTATTATTTTTGTAATCAACGAGACTAATAATTCAATAGCATCTTGGTTCATAAGTTCGATCCTCTATATCATTATTGAACTTAAAAAGAAATTATGACTTTGGTTGGCCATGTTTTTTTTCTAACATCTAAAAACAATATGTTATTTGAATAAAGGTTAAAATGCTAATTATTTATTAAAAAAACTAATCTCTATTACTTTTTTTTCTCTAATATGTTGATAATGTTTTTTTTTTCTCGTATTAAAATTATTGAGTTTTTTTTATAATTTTTTAATTTTTTTGTCATAAGAACTAAATAAAATTGCATCTTTTTTAAATACGGACAAAAATGGAATTGTTTTTTTAGAATGACAGAAATGGAATTAGAATAATCAATAAGTTATTTATACTTGTATGCATTTTATTATTTTGAAGAAAAAAACTAGCATACAAAAATTACAGAGACTTTCGACACGTAAGATACGATGTTTTGTTTCTTTTTTTTCTTTTTTTTGAATCCGATGTTTTGTTTCTTGTTTGTATAATTTTTTGTTTTATTTTTCATTTCCCAAAAAACATAATTACTTTGTTTTTGACAGATAGGATTTTCCCGCTTTGTGGGGCCATCCAAGCCGTCGGTTACAATTTTCATCCTCACCTTGCACCGTTGATCTTGTTTTGTTGTTTGATTTTAACGTTCAAACTTTTTTATATCATTGATTACTTTTTAATTCAATTTTATTCATGATTTAAATCAAATTAAGCTAAAATATTTCAAAATCCTCCTCTATTTTAAGTTAGTTTGCATCGTCTCCTATGCTAAAAAATGTTCCATCTCTACCTTTGACTTAAATTCATTCAAATATATTTTCAAACAAATTTACCATTAAAACATACCTATGACCAATACAACTTTTTACAATTGAAACTATTTTTTTTATATATATTCAATTTATCGTATGATAAATTTTCTCAATCTTATTTCCATAAAATTTTAGTTCACTATAATTGTGGAAGATTTAAACATTATTCCATTTCTATTTATTTGCACTCGTCTAGGTGTACAATGCTTGAGTGTCTAGATTTTGTAAGTGATTTTCATCTATTTAATTTTTGTTAGCATAAAAATTATTTTTGACCCTCAATAAAATACTTATCTACATGTGTATTTTATTAGATAGTGTGAGTACTCATCTTAAAATAAATTGAGAATAAAAGTAGGTCATCTATCTTTTAAACTCACTAATTAATTTTGAATCGGATTTGATTTTAGTTTTATTGGACTGAATTCTGGTTTAGACTTTATGCACATTTATATCATATTAGATAGTGTAGACATCCATCTTAAAATTAATTGGTGATGAAAGAAGTAGCTCATTTAATTTATAAATTTTAAGAGATATTTTCATCTTATCGACCTAGGATTCTCAACGCATTCATATATATTTCTCTCTCTCTCTATATATATATATCTATATGTGTTTTTTCTCTTTTTGTTGGCAATAACATTTTACATTTGTTTCATAAAAATGTCTAAAAAAAGTTTAGTTTTAGCAAATTTTGTTTAGAACTTTCTAATTAAATTTGTTGATGTTTGAATTCGTATACATGAGGACAGTACGTGAATGTTGACCAAGGTGAGAATCATCTATTTATAGAAGAAGCTTACGAGATGAGGAATTATAACCAACACTCTGCAAGAACAGCAGCTGCAGTTTACAGAACCATGAACATCAAAGACGAAGAAGAGGAAGCTTCACTAGCGATCTTGATCGAAGAGCTCAAACACAAACCCGAAGACCACGAGCCACCGCCCGGCTACTGCGACAACAACCTCTTAGTTTCAGATACTTATTTCGAAAGCGGGATCATCAGCGGAAGCTACATGAGCAACACTCGACAAACGGCCTCGTCCTCGTCTTCCTCCCATAACATTCATCAAGCGAAGCAAGAGGAAGTTGAGTTGCAGGCAATGAATAATGGGTTTGAAGATTGCTTTGGAGGGCTTGATACTTTGCCTGAAGTTAGCGGGTTCGACTTCCATCCTTTCGACTATTTGAACAACGATAAAACGTTATAAACCGACAAACAAAACAACCATATCTTCGTTGATATGAGGTATTTTAAGTGCAACAAAAAACAAAGTCGTGAAAACTTTTACCAAAAGTAAACAGTATCATACCGTTGTAGAAATCTGTCGTGTCGAGTGTTGTCGTTGTGGTAACACCTACTGCAATTTGTTTGTGTTGTGTGTTTGCGCCTTTCGTTGTTATTGAAAGAGCTGTGTGTTGCAGGAGGAATCAAAAATGTACTTTTTTTTAATCATAGAATTTTCCTTTTGTTGTTATCTTTATACAGACTTCGTAATTTTGATGAAGTTCAAAATACGGACCTTTCACTTTGATTAGTTGAATTATGTTTGATCATATGGCTTATACATAATTTAATAAGATCAAAAGCTTGGTTTGAATCTTTCATAGATAATGTAGGATAATTGATTTTGAATATAAATTCTCATATTATCTAATATGATATTAGAACTTCATTTGGATATGTATTTAATCCTCAAATTTTGATCTAACCTAAACAATCACCCTTTAGAACCATTTGTTTTGTATTTGACTGCAAACAATAAACCATCAAAAAGAATTTAACATACACTTTTAATCTCTAATTTTTAAATACACTTTTAATCTCTAATTTTTTTTAAAACAAAAACATCTTTATTTATAAATTTTAAAAGTATACACATATTTTATCATACTCATATAAATATTTAACTTGAAATTTATTAAAATGATCGAAAAAAATTAAAATTAAATATTTAAAAGCTTATGAACAAAAAAAAAATAAACTTTAAAATTCAAAAACTAAAAATAGAATTTTGAAATCAATTTTTACTCGAAATTTAGTAAATAAAAATAAGTGGAGTTATCCATTTATCCACATGATACTGGACGACGTCGTTTAAGCAAGCCTTACCCAAACACAGCCATTGGGGATAAGCCTCCTTCCTCCATCTCTGAAAACCCCACAAATCCAAAAAAAACCTTCCCTTCCTCTTCAATGGCGTCTTCAACTCTAATCCCCATTTCCTCTCTCTCAATCCGCTCTTCCCTCCCTCACCGCCTCCCTATTCCGCCATTGAAATCCCCTTTCACCACAGTCTCAATCTCCATTCCCCCAATGTCATCCCATTCCTCAATTCTCTCCGCAATTCGATCCAAACCCTCCGACATCGACACCACATTCTTCGACACCGTAAACCCCGAAGACGACGTCGTTTTCGAACCACCCGAGATCCCCGACGGCTTCGTCGCGCCGCCCTCCTTCGACGAGGGCCCAATCGAATCCGAAGACGAGATCGCCGCCGCCTACGAGGAGCTCTATGGCCCTGCCTACAGCGGGATCTCCGTCCTCGGAAACGACATCAGTGTAATGGACTCTAGGGTTAAGAAGATCACCGGGCTGGGCTCCAAGGTCAAGAAGGACAAGCCCCGAGACGGGTTCGACGAGCGGGTGGTTCAGGTTCGGAGGGTTACCAAGGTTGTCAAGGGCGGGAAACAGCTGCATTTCAGGGCGGTTGTTGTTGTCGGTGACAAACAGGGCCAGGTCGGTGTTGGCGTTGGGAAGGCTAAGGAGGTTGTTACTGCTGTGCAGAAATCGGCGGTTAATGCTCGCCGGAATATCGTCACGGTTCCCTTGACTAAGTACTCAACGTTTCCTCACAGGTTTGTTGAGTTTTGTTCTTTATTGTTTTGGAATTGTGATGTTTCTGTTGTTGATTTACTGTAATGGGAATGTGTAGAACATTTTGTTTCACTGTCAATTGATTGTTACAATGTAGGATGCTGTTGTGTTTAAGTCTAAATCGTTACGACGACGAGGACGAAGTAATCTACGGGCCGAAAGTATTTGACCTTACATAATTTGGTTGTGAAAGAAAGTGTAGGAAACTAACTTTTAGATAAGTGGTCGTTATGGATTGAGTTCATAACCTCTTCTTAGCTTCCAAGTTCCTATGTGACTATTGTCTTGATCATTTGTTTTTATGTTAGTTAGTTCGAATTATGTAGTCTGTTGGAAGTTTGAGCCTTGAGGGATTCAAGAAAGTTGGTCATTTGAGCTGTTTTTTTATTCTGAACTTTTTTTGTAATCTGTTTTCCTTTTGGATAAAATATTATAAGAAAGGGGAAGTTCTCGTGGGGGAAGATTACAAGAGACTTCTCCCATTTGCAAGGATTGTAGCAAAACTATAATGATGGAAAATGGGGTAGGGATTACACCAAGAAATTACCAAAACAACAATATCATCAAAGAGCCTATAAAATTGGATGGTCGTCCCCAAAGGGTGGCATTGAAGACTTCGAGTTTTGAAGATGTGCTCTTCTGGTTTGAGACTCACCTATGACATTAGTTTGTAGATACCTCCCGTGCCTCCATTCCTTCGATGTCTTCTGATGTTTGGCTTAGGGACGGGCGTGGTTACTCTGGGTATAGTGGAGCGAATCTCCGATTTTCTGGTTTTAAAAAAAGAAATGGGATGGTCTAAGAAGATTCTGTGATTGCTCAAATTGCTCTTGTTCCACATGCGTTAAACTCAGCAATGGTTTTGTTTCAAGTTTTCTAATTTGAACTCTGTAGTCTGTAGTCAGTTTGAAACTTTGAGCCTTGAATCCTCATTGAAAGTTGGTCATTTGAGTTATTTTTTTACTCTGAACTGTTGTTTGCAAATGATAAGGCATTTTCCTAGTTCAGTCTAGAGTCTGCTACAGAGTTAGAGAATGAAGAACTTGTCTTCTGGACTGAGCTTCCATTGTTCTTTCTATGGCTGAAAGACTTAGTACCTATAAGCATCTTTTTTTTTAGTACATCTCGGGGGAGAAATACTGATTATCGGGATCGACCCTGTGATGCCGGTGTTGAACTGGTTTACAACCAAATAATGAAATCATTGCGCCATTGACCCATTCGGTTAGTACCTATAAGCATCTTGATAATGAGAGATGTATAGAGTGCTTGAAATTATGAATGCTAGTGAAGTAATAGTTCTTAAATTTTTAATGTATGACTTAGTAACCAGAAGCTTACAAGTTCAAATTCTTCTACTCCATACTCCAATTGTTATTGAATTCAAAAAAATCTTTAATTTTCCTGTGTTAGTGTAAATGTTGGCCAAGGATAATGAGGAAAATTGCAGGTCGGAGGGAGATTATGGAGCAGCAAAAGTAATGCTAAGGCCTGCTTCTCCCGGTACTGGTGTGATTGCTGGTGGAGCAGTGAGAATCGTCCTCGAAATGGCAGGTGTCGAAAATGCATTAGGGAAGCAACTTGGAAGTAACAACGCCCTCAACAATGCCAGAGCGACGGTGGCTGCGGTGATGAAGATGAAACAGTTTCGGGAGGTCGCGCAGCAGCGTGGCATCCCGATGGAAGAGTTGTGGAAGTGAAGAGGGAAAGGGAGAGAGTTGTTTTCTTTTGGCTCATTTTTCCTTCGACGTATATTAGTGAATTTATTCTTGTAACTCAATATGTTGTGAAAACAGCAATGAAGGTTCATTTCTTTGTTTCTTTTTCTTTCTTTCCCCTATAACAACACAATTTGAAAAGCAGTTGTATTTGTCTGTTGCTTCACTGTGAAGAAGGATTTCGTAACAAACTTACACTGTTCTAACTTGGGTGAGGGCAGAATCTTAGATATCTGAAGAAGAAAATGAACATACAACCCAATCTAACCCAATTTTTGGGTATTTTTTAACTTGTATAACTAATTTAAATGTTTGTAAAGTAGATAACATTTAAGTTTGTGTTAACTAGAATGGAATATTACGACAATCGTCATAGAGGGTCTAGTTCAATTTCATCGCAATCACTTAAAAATTAATTTCTTATCAATTTTCTTTTACATCTAAATGTAGTGGAGTCAAGCTTTTTTCAAAGTAATCGAGATGCATATAAGGTGGTTCTATTCACGAATATCAAACAAAATATTTTTTAGCTCACTTCTCGACTTCCATACATTTCAAATATTCGCCATTTGAATACTTATCTGATCTATTATCTTGTTATCTAAATCTCCTTCATCCTATAGTTTGCACCTTACACAAACAAATTTTACTATAACTTTCCCAAACAAAGTTTTTCTACCCCACTTCTTCAAACCAAGTTTTCTTACTCCTCTCCTTCAAACAAGCTTTCCCAAATAAAATTTTGTGCAACCAATCCTTCCAACATTTTTTCCAAACCACTCCATTATTTCCCTCTCCTCTTTCCCATTCAAACATGCCCTTGATATATTTTGTTTTTCTTAAGATATAACTAAAAAGAAAAAGGTAATTAGGTAAAGTCACTTGAAAGTCACTCTCAAGAGCTGACTGTCAATGAGAGGTCCAAGAAACATTTAGTCAGTGCACATGAAAGTTCAAAAATTAAAAAAATTCATTAAAAAAGTCATCCCCACACAGACAGAAAAAGAACAATTAAACAAACAGGTAAAATGCTTACCCTTTACTCCATGTTTCTTCTCCTTCCCTCCCAATTCAATTTGTCTCTCCTTTTATGGTTTACATTATTTTGATTTTTTTTTTCATACCAAATATATTTCTCTCACTATATTAAATTTTGGTGCCTCTCTATTCCCAATTGGATTCATTTAATGTTTGAAGATAATCTCAACCTAACTCAACTAGTTGAGACACTATATCTATCTTAGGATCTAAAATTTTAAGGTCAAACTTCTACCTCCCCATGTGACTTTTTGCTTGTTAATTTCTTTACTCTATTTAGTTTACTATTTTATGAACAGGAGCTATTATTTCTTTCTCACTTATGATTCATTTTAGTTTTTTAACATTTGGAAGATTTGAACTAAAAAAAATTAATAAATTAAGTGAAAATTCAATTTATATCTCCAAACTTGTTATATTGTATTCTTTTACTTTTAAAATGTTTTCATCCTAAACTTTCTATTAAACTTAAATAAATGGTCATCTTCTTTTTTTTTTTTTGCTAATTTTCTACCACTTAGATTAAGAGGGAAAAATCATAAAATAAAGAGTTTGATCTAGGAGTGCACTTTTTAAGAATATTTCATTCGCAACACAATTTTGAGCATTTTTTTTAACGTATTTTCTTTCATCACTTCTTGATTAAAGTCACGAGTACAAGGACTTTTTTATCTTTTTACTAAAATTGTCTCAATTTTCTGCAATATACAAATCTCTAACATATAATTGAATAGTGACCGTTAAATTAAAATAACTAACCCAACACCCACTCATTCACTACAATTGTAATCCTTTAAAATCAAATGTTAAAATTGAATTTTATTTAAATTTAAGGTGATAATGAAATGAAAATTTATAGTAAAAACAAATCTACGTACTAAATTGGAAAATGTGATAATGAAATAAGATGTGTCGAGTTGAAAGAAAAGAGGGAGCCGCCTTTGCACGTGTACAAAGTGCCGGGAGAAGAGAGCAACTTAAAAAGACTATTAACAATAATAATTATAAATAAATAAATATATCTCTCTCTATATATATATATAAATATATATTGCTGACACATCAACAACAAAAAAATGATGTAAACTATGTCTATTTAATACAACTTATAAATTTTTCAAATCGACAATTTTTTAACTTCACTAACAACTTTATTTCAAACGAATGATTTTTATTTAGTTCCATATTATATAAATCCACTTTGTATGAAATTTAACTTAACAAGTTGGAAGAAAGATGATCAAGTTCATCAAAAAGAAAAAAAAAAAAAAAAGATTTGTGAGAGAATATAAGATTCCACTCAAAATTAATTGGCAATGAGAAAAGTAATTCATATCTCTTTTATATTGATATTGGACTTTCAACCTAACATGTCATCTCAAGATGGTGCATCTTTTGGGCTCACCAATCTTGGGTTGGATCTCAATTTCATTTTTATTGGACCGATACTCATTTGAACTTTATGGGCTCTGATACCATTTAGAAAAGGGAAATCATACAAAATGTCTAAAATATGGAAAATATTTAATTATTTGTCTATTTTATTCTTAACTTTAATTAAATGTCTAATTGCATATTTATAGAAGATAGATAACTTTTTCATCCCCATGGTACCCTCATCATATTTAGTGTATTTTAATAAATACAAAAAATCAAAATTTCAAATCCCTCATTTGGAGGATACACATGATTTTAGGGGGAATACCTAATTTATGGTATTTATTAAAAAACCAAAAAAACAAAAACAAAAAATAAACCAGTAGAATGAGCAGCCAACGATAACCTCCATCAGCATTCTATGGTGAATAAGCAACCTGAGATAAAAAAAAAAAAAAAAAAAACGAATCACAGGGACCAGCCAGAATCTTCTCCGGGGAAGGTGGAGTCGTGTATTCGAATTTCAAGACGGTGCGTATTTATCTTGTTCACATATCTACGCTATCTCAAATTATAGATTCTATTTCGAAAGTGATCGAGTATGATGAAACGTCGAAGATTTTCTGGCTTAGCTCTTTACAAGAACGACACTGACACAAAACATGATGTTAGCACTAACCGATGAAAGAAATGTCAAATGGATGCACAATAAATTTCAAAATGGGTTATATCTTGACTGGTGCATTACGAAAGAACGCTCAACTAGATATGGGGGAATTCACTTATTTTGTTTTATAAAAGAAAAACAAAAACTAGAGATTTGTTGAGTTTTAATTGCAAGGAGCATGAAGTCAAACCGTGTAAAGGTATGAACTAGCCAATTATTTCAATTTTAGCCTTTCTATTCATGTGCAAGTACGGTTAAGTACTATAACCGAGTAAAAAGATGTCAAATGGATGCACAATGGTTTCAAAATGGGTTGTATCTTGACTGATGCATTATGGCGCTCAGCTGTACGTACTAATATGGGAGAATTCGCCTATTTTGTTATAGAAAAAAGAAACAAACACGAGAGATTGGTTGAGTTTTAATTGTAAGGAGCATGAAGTCAAATAAAGGTATGAACTACCCTATTATTTCAATTTTAGTTTTATGCAAGTACGGTTAAGTACCGTAACGTAACGGTACGACTACAATTTGGTTGCTTATTATTCCATTCAAAAATTAATTAATTCAAACTTGTGATTACTAAATATTAAATAATATTATTAAATTTCAACGGAATTTTTTATATTTTTTGAAATCTAAATTTTGATGATATTTTGGATTCTAGATTTCTTTCTATCAATTTCAAATGCTAACAAAATCTTTGAGTTTGTTAAGTTTGTTAGATAGATGGTTAGAATCCTATTATTCATTTTAATAATGATAGGGGTAATATGGTAAAATATATTTTCTATATTTAATAAATTTAATTAAAAAATAGAAAGTACACACACATTTTAACCTTAAAAACAAGTAGACATTTGTTTAATTTATTTGCTAAATGTAGACAATTTCCTAGTTTTCCCATTCTCAATTCTACATATCATTAGTGTCTATGGATAAACCTTAATTTTTGTAAACAAATATATTTTATTTTCTTTTAAAAAGAATGTTAAGATTCAAACACACGACTTTATTGTGGTGAATTTATATTTTGGTTTGGTTGAAATATGTTTTTTTATGCAACATTATAAATGTCACGTTGGTTGAAAATAGAAAGTTGAAATATAATTCGTCCCACTCTTCAAGT
>JBBMEF010000025.1:1779210-1820914 GCA_037832685.1 Sicyos baderoa
GATGGATAAATGGTAGGAAGGATGGAGCACATTGTAGGAAATTTGAGAGAGAATAGACTTAAATTTGAAAAACCAAATGGTTATCAAACGGGTCTTAATAATTAATTTTCTTGGAAAAATATTTATAAAAAGAAAAAAGTAATTGATGAGTCATTTGAAAGTCACTTATTAGAGTGGTAGCACTAGATTGTAATCCACTCACAAGAGTTGACTGGCAGAAGAAAGGTCCAAGAAACATGTAGACAGTGCACATCAAAATTCAAAAAAAAAATTCATTAAATGAGTCCACCAACCAGACCATGGCTCCACTTCAACTTTGTCTCTCCATTTATGATTTACCATTTTATTTTTTAATTTCATCAAATTAGACCAAATCTTAGATAAATAAAGGAAAAAAAATGTAGAAATCTTCACAATCTCGCTAATTTTTATAATGTCAAGGTTTGCATTTTTATTGCACAAATTAACAAATAGGTTTGTCACCAAATGAATCGATAATAATAATTTTATTGTTTGGTTGCAAACCAATTCAATACCAACGTTACGGGTTCGAACCTAAAAATTGATATTTATACCCTCCCTCTTATACATACTCACAAACAAAAAAAAAAAAGTTAGTCAAAACTCACAAATTTTGACAAATAGGTTTGCAATTGTACGTGTACAAATTGCCTGGAGCAGAGAGCGACTGAACGGCTTTGCAATTAAGTCCCTTGACTTAGTTGACCTTCATTAAAGTGGACCAAATTTAATTTTGGAAGGGTCACTTTCCAAATTCAAAATTTAATAACAAATAAATAAATAAACTAGTGGCTGAGTTACTAAATTTGTTACACTTCATCACCACCTTATTTTGCCCAACAACATTAAAATGAAAAATACTATCTTTTATTTCTTTATATATTACTATTTAAAAATTCAACAAGCAAATAACTCATGTTTCACTTCACATATGTTTAGGCTTAATTGATACATTATCAGCCAACAAAAGTTGAATTATGACGTGATTTATAACAAATCAACTTCCTAAATAAATACGGTTGAATATTAAAAAAAAATGATGATAAACCCATATTTTAAATTGAGATACATATTTTTTGTTGTTCTAATTTTTATTTGGATCTTATATTTCAAAATCGTGTAATAATTGATTATGAGTAAATTTAAACACCATAAAAAGTTAAAATAGAACATCATTAAAATGTAAAAATAAATAAATAAATAGCCTCCAAACCTAATAACTTTTTTTTTTTTTCCTTTCAAATTCAAAGTAGCTATTTTTCCTAAATGGTGAATATGAAAAAATCCTCCTTTTTCATTATCTCATAGAAAAAAAAATGATTTAGACAGTGATAGAATTGCAGATGCTTTTATTTATCGCCATTTCCATTTAATCCAATAAAAGGAAAATTGGATTTATTTACCTTGTATATATCGCCATTTCCATTTAATCCAAGAAAACAAATGCATCACTCTTCAGTGTTCGACGCTTAGCCCAAAGCTTCCTCTTTTTCTCTCCCTCAATCCGTTTTCTCACATAATAAAACAAAAAGAAAATCATAGAGAATTAAATATTCTTTTTAAATCATTAATCCTAAAAATATTTGATCATCATAAAAAAACAAATCACAACCGAATGGGACGGTGGCGATCCATTGTCTGATTTTTTTGTTTTTAATTCATTTTTACTCTATGATCGCGATTTAATGCTGGGAAACAGTATTTTAACAATTTGTACTCAATAAAAAAATAAAAAAATAAAACAAATTACAGAGATTTTCCATTGAATTCTCAGCAAATAAACCCAATTACAGGTTCATTTCTCCTCTCACCACCATCGCCGATCCAAATTCCCAAAACATTATAAAAAAAAAAAAAAAAAAAAAAAACCAAAATTGAAAGAAACAAAAAAACATTAAAAATCAATTAATATCTTAAAATCCAATTAAATTGAAGAAGAACCTGGTTGATCTCGAGGGGAGGTGATCGGAAACAGAGGCAGAAGCTTGAGCTCCGATTCTCTCGGAGTGGTGGCCGGCGACGGGTGCAAATAAAATCCCTTTTCTTTAATGGCTTTAGCCTCAACTTCCTCCTCCGCCGCCGGATCATTACCGACACCATTCAACGGCTGCGATCGACCGAAGGGGTCGGGAATGAGCGGCGTGACAGGGCTGAGGACCAGCGCCGGAAAATCCAGCATACTCGGAGACAGAATTTCCGGGGAGATTCCGGCCAAACGGGGGCTGATTTGAAGGGTATTAAGGACATTTCGACGCTCGTAGAGCTTGAAATTGGAGCGTTTGGGAATGGGTTTAATCGGCGGGATGTGGGATTTGGAAGGCGGGTCGGGTGTGGAGATTTGCTTGGCGGTTTCGGGGGATCCGGTGAGCATTTGAACGACTTGTTTGAAGGATGAGGAGTCGGCTTGGACGAACGTGGTCGGGTACGGGTTTGCGGGTTCGGATCTGTTGATGATTTTGGGTGGCTGTTGCGGCGGTGGTCGGAGTTTGTCGGCGGCGGTGGGATTTTGGTGGGGTCTTGGAGAGATTTTCATTGATGTGTTTTCTTGAGAGAAGAAGAAGAAGAAAAACAGAGAAGTTTTTGGTGAAATTTCAAGTGTGAATTTGTTGGTTTCTTTTTAATTTAGAAGAGACACTCTGTTTTTCTGAATATCCACACTCTTCACGCGCCATTCTACCGTTTATTTAGCACTTTCTTAATCTTTTTCCTTTCAATTTGCTCTTTTTTTTCTTTCAAGTTTAGATGAGTTTGTACTTTTAATTTATTTTAAAATAATAAATACAATTAGTTTTTTTTTTTCAAACTAAAATTTAAAATTTATTATATCCAACTGACTAATAAAATATATTATATCAATTTCCAAAAATTAAATATTCAAAATCAACCGGATGAAGTCGTTTGTGCAATGATTTCATTATTTGGTTGTAAACTAGTTTAACACCAACGTCACAAGTACGATCTCAAAAATCGGTATTTGGTCTCCCTCTCTCAATATGTACTAAAAAAAAAAAAAAAAAAACTTAAAATCGTTATAAATTTTAAAGCTCTTCTTTTTAGTATATATGGGGAGGATGGATAAAAAGTGATGAATCTTTGAAATGGAAGACTGGAATTTATGTTTAGATTTTTTTTTCTTTAATTCTATCTTTTATGGCGGGCATAAAATCGTCATTGAATGTTTTCGATGGCGGGCGCGCGTGCCTTTCAAGGGCTTCGATGGCGGGCATATGTGCGCGCCTTCGATGCCCTTCGAAGGCGGACGCTTTTGATGGCGAGCGTGCCCGCCATTGTTTCCATGTCCGCCATCAAACGCCTTTGATGCTAGGGATTTTGATGGTGGACGGATGCCCGCCATTGTTACTTAATAATCGCGGGTTACGCCCGCCATCTATGACCGTTTTTCTACTAGTGCCGTGATTGTAGATTAGAAATGAATTATCACCAAACTAGATAACCAATCACACTACCGACCCATTCGATAATACCAATTGAAATTAATTCAATGATAATAACATTTATATAAATATTTAGAGAGATAATAACAATTTTAATATAAGACAAATTGTTTTGTAAACGTATTTTAAATTTTATGGTAGAAAATCAATATGTAGTAAATTTGTTAAAGAAAAATTAACAGCAAAACTTATAAATCTAAATTAAATTTATAAAGGATCGATTTGAAGTTATAATGACAAGATAAAAACTAAAATTAAACTTTTTTAAGTATAAATAGGAATGCGGATTTCAGAATAAAAAGGTATAAATATCAAATATAAAACAATTAAAAAATATAGTATTTTTAGAAAAGTTAAGGCCACGCGCTAAGAGATCGGGTAGGCTCGGGCTGCTGGACCGGACACGTTGGATTTTAGATAACGAAAGTGAAGGCTGCGGGGTCCACTCGCAGATTTTGAGTGAAGAAATCTTCAAACTGAAATTCAATTTGCCCGTTGACTTTTATGCAGCCTCATAACCGCATTTAAATAGTAAATAAATAACAAAAAAACGAAATTACTGATTTGGTTTTTTTGAAGGAAATATCTACGATATTTTATTATGAGTGATTTTTTTTTTAGTGCAATTTAAAAAAGGGAATTACAAATACTGAACCATCAAATAAAAATAGATTAATCATAAATTAAATAACCAATCACGACATTATTTCTTCAATATTTTATTTATTAGTGATATTTGTATATTCAACATATAAATCTCACATTTATATATATCCTATTAAAATTAACCACAAATTTATACGGAAGGTAACAAAAAATAACTCAATTGTATCGTTAAAATAAATTCAAATTTCGAATGTTACGAACTCCCTCTTTTGCCCTCATTATTTGAAGCATTCATGGTCCCAAATTTTTGTCCCCTATTCTATTATCTATATATTAAAACAACAATTATTATATTCATAAAGTTTTTTTTACAATTAATGTAAGTAGGTGACAGTTAGTAGTCATTTACATATGTTTCCATTATAATTTCTCGATGGACATAATTTAAATTATTGGTTGAAGCTTTTGTATATATATATAAAAAAAAAAAAAAAAAAAAATCAATTGTTGTAGCCTTCAAAATATCTAAATCCGATATTCTCAAAAAAAAAAAAATCTAAATCGGAAAATTTTGTTTCTTAAAAACTAATTGTTGCACGAAGTGGAATGTCTTTATTTATTTTTTTAAAATTTATAATCTGTCACAAAATAAACGAGGTCAACAATTTTTCTTAGATGAGGTCAACAACAATAACAATGATTTAAAAAAAAATCCAATAAAACAAGTTCTAACATGAGAATTGTTTTTTTCTTTCCTGTTTTTCCACTTCTTCTTTTTATCTTTTCTTTCTTAAAGTGATGGGCAATAGTATTTAATAAGATTAAGATAATTGGGAGCTAGAAATTGAATTTCTTCCTCTACCATATTCAAAGGCCAAAGAAAGATGTTAAAAGAAAAAGAAAAAGAAAAAAAAAACGGATGAAGTCGAACAAAAAGCAACCTTCGCCAACGAATTTTCTCCTTGTCAAATAAATTCCGTGTCCAATTGTTTGTTTACTGTTTGACTGGGCGTTTGTTTCCGGGTGGGCGTTTGTTTCCGGGATTATATTAAATGGTTCAAAATTGAAAATTATAGTAAAAAAATTTGTTTTGATGTGATTTTTGTGTAGAAAAATTAGAGTGAAAATATTGTTTAAATGTAGATTTAAAATAAGTAGTTAAAAAAGTAATAATTAAAAATGAATTATTTTGATTGATTTAAAATAAAGAATTTAAAATGAGTGGTTGTAATTGATTCAACAATTATAAATGAATAATTAAGGCCCTGTTTGATAACCATTTGGTTTTTTGTTTTTGGTTTTTCAAATTTAAGCCTATTTTCTTTCAAATTTTCTACAATTTGTTTCATCCTTTCTACCATATATATATATTTCCTTAAGAAAGTAGGGGAAGACCAACCAACTTTTAAAAACAAAAAAAAAGTAGCTTTCCAAAATTTGTTTTTGTTTTTAAAAATTGATTAATATTTTCTTACTTTCTTAAGGAAGGATGGATAAATGGTAGGAATGATGGAGCACTAAAATTTTAGAGAGAATACGCTCAAATTTGAAAAACCAAAAACAATAAACTAAATAGTTATCAAACGGTCCCTAAATATGAGAGTTATTTTTAAAAGTAAAAATGATGAAAAATTAATAAAAACTCGTTAATATAAAAAAATAAATAAATAAAAATTTATTTAAATATAATTTTTTTAAGATAATTTAGTAAATCCTCCATAAATATGACAAAACATGTAAGAGTTAATTTTTAAAGTCGATGATAATGACTTTCCTATTTAGTGTAGTTTTATCTATTTCATCCGTATCTCTTTTTGTTATTTCTATTATTATGCACGTGGATGGACTGAAGTGAAAGGAACTAGTAAGTAAAAGGTAATGTCAACAATATAGATTTGTTGGAGATATTGGTCTATTTCAGGTTGGAATAATGAGAAAACTTCAATATTTTATATGATATATAGGACTATGTCCTTATTATGAATTGATTTTAAAATGAAACTTTATATTATCTATTATGTTATTAGAGCTCCATATTTGATCCAAAAAATTTAGTCAACCAAAACAAATAAACATAAACGAATATTTCAATCACAACATCGAATTAAATCCAAAATAGTGTATTTAATACGAGGGGCATGTTGGACTATTTTAAAATATGGGTAACTATATCTGTTTCTAGACCAAACACCGAAGACATCAAATAAGTAATGTCACAGATAAATCTCGAATATGAGATCTTGAAGAAAACATACCTAGAAAATCCAAGTTTTTACGCAACTACCAATATTAGCTATCTTTCTTGGTGCCCCTATTCATAATTTTATTAGGTTATAAATGGTGCCAAATGATCCAAAGTGGAGGATAGTTGTTAAATGTGAATTCCACATCACTCTATTAATCCTAGATTAGTTATTGTAACTTGGATTAATTAAGGGAATTAGTTTTAGCTAATTAAGAGTGGTGTATTTGTGCTAGTATATAAAGCACTTTAGGGTTGGGTTTATTCCTGGAGAGAGTAAGAGTGAAGAAACCCTAGCCCCCTTTTGTTATGAGCCCTTGTACATCAATGGCAACTATGATGGTGGATCGATCAAGCTCGATCGATCCATAACAGTGAAGTACATATCACAAAACAAAACATAAAAGGGAGGAGAAGAAATGAACACCGTAGTTAAGTGGTTCGGGAAAATTGGTATCAGAGCTGAAATTTTAGAGGTTAATTTGACATTTCTGCTATTCTGAAATTTCTTATTGAATTCTGTTATGAGGTGCTTTGCTTTTGCTTTGGTGGCATTATGTTATGAGCTACTTTGTTTTGTAGCATTCTGATTCTGATTCAGGTGTGTCTGGAAATTCTATTATGATTGTTCAGTTTGAACAGGTTCTGATCCAGGTGTGTCTGGAGCCTTAGAGTTATCGAGATCAACTCTGTTTGCCAAGATTGTTTCGTGATATGTACTTCAAGAGGGTATTTTGTTAAATGTGAATTCCACATCACTCTATTAATCCTAGATTAGTTATTGTAACTTGGGTTAATTAAGTGAATTAGTTTTAGCTAACTAAGAGTGGTGTATTTGTGCTAGTATATAAAGCACTTTAGGGTTGGGTTTATTCTTGGAGAGAGTAAGAGTGAAGAAACTCTAGCCCCCCTTTTGTTATGAGCCCTTGTACATCAATGGCAACTATGATGGTGGAACAATCAAGATCGATCATTCCATAACAGTGGAGTAGGGACGTTCCCGAACCACTTAACTACGATGTTTATTTCTTCTCCTCCCTTTTATGTTTTGTTTTGATTTGTGTGCATTCGTTCTTAGGTTAGATGTTTATCTAGAACTTGCAGTACAATAGTAATCATTATCTGGACTGGAGTTGGAAATGCGGAGCCAATGGTCTCATTTTATAGTGGGCCGAGGGCCGAAAATGGGCCATATAAGTGAATGGGCCACATAGAGCGGCCCATTATATATTAAGAATCAATGATGAAGAATCATTTTTATTAACAAAAAGAAAAGAAAAACAATTATGTAAATTCAGGAGCCTGAATGCAAGCAAGGAAGAGGCGCGTGTGGGGGCCTTAATAAAGACGATACGGTCTAACAAAGCAGAGACCCAATTATTATTATTATTAAAAAAGAAAAAAAGAATTAACTTTTTACATGCATTGGTTGGTCCACAACGGCAACCTGGTGTCCGCATTCCCCCTTTTACCCTTCCGGAAAATACTCAAAACTTTCAAACCATCAATCTTTGGGTTAATTATAAAATCAACTATCAAAATATTTGTTGTTAATTCTATACTAGTAAAAAAAATACAAATTCTTTTTTTTTTCTCAGTATAAATTGAGGAAATATACACCAACAAACTTTATAAGGACACAACTACCCTAAAATAATAGGAGAGCAAAGTACTAATTTTCGGACTCAAATTCATAATCGTAGAATTGAAATGAATTAACACCAAACAAGATAACCAACTGCAATATCGACCTTCAATATACAAATTTTATTTAACACTAAGTTGAATTGAAAATTTTGAATCACTAGAAAGGTTAGTGACTTAACATTCATTATTTGGTAATAATTGAATTCAACATCATAATCATAAATTCGATTTTAAAAATTGATATTTGTCTCTCATATTATTTAAGAATAATATTACTCTCTATCAAATTTAAAAATAGTTATTATTATAATAATTAATATATTTTAATATTATATTATAAATAGTGTACGTGGCAATATTTATCAATAATTATATTTACTAACTTTTCAGAAAAATGATTATGAATTACTCATAGTTTAAAGTTCACATGCAGTCCAATTAGAGTCATATCTAATTTTTAGAGAATAACAAAATGTGCATCATGCATATGAAGACTGACTTAATTCAAAAAAAAGGATAAGAAGATAATTCAAAACAACAAAATAACCTAACCATTAAATGAAAAACATTATTTGTACCAACAACAACGACCGACCACAAACCGCCGTACACATAGACAGAAATGTCAAAACGAAAACGACATCGTTTTACAAAAACAAACAAACTAATGATGAGGGCACGTGGGCTCGAAGGCAAAAGGGCCGACAGAGTAGAGAACGAAGGGAAGCTTGTTGGCGTCGATGTAAGACTTCTGAGGGCGAAGAGGGGCACCGTGGGCGCCGCCGTGGAGGGCGGAGGGTTTGGAGCAGACGGCGGAGGGGGAGGAGCCGAGCAGGACCTTGCACTTGTGGAAGGCGTAGCTGGTTATGGCCTTCGGCGCGGAAAGGAAGAAATAGCCGTTCTCGTCGGTGGTTGCCGTTTGGACCAGCGGGTATTTCGTGTTCTGGCAAATTAACTTCACGCTTGCGCCTGTCATTATTAATCATTTTTTAAAATTTACATTTACAAAATTACATATACACCCCTCTGTCACATCTCATGTCATGTACTTAATATTTTGCAGCTTTTTTTTTTTTTTTTGTGAATTTGTACCTTACTTTCTACTGTTTCTCTTGTGTTATGCCTTTATTATTTTAAATGTCTTCTTGCCTTTCCATCATTTTATCTTTTTGAAAATAAAAAAAAGTTTCTTTATAAGTGTTTGGATAGAGGTATGGGTTTGCAACCCGACGCTGTTTAGATGACCTGGCTACAGACAAAATTCATTAAGAGGGTGTTTGGGGCAAGCGGAATGGTAACGAGAATGAAAATAGAATGAGGAATGATTATTTGTATTTGGGGTGAAGGTAATAATTATAGGGAGAATGATTATTTGTATTTAAAATAATAGTAGTGATTATGAGAAAAATAAAATATATGAGTAAAAAATAGTGATGTAATGTATGAAAAGTGGTTGGAGAGAGAATAAAAAATAGTTAGGACGAGAATAAAAAACATTATTATGAAGGTAATGATTTGGTGACACAAATACGAGTAATCATTTCCATTCTCATTGTCCCTCTTATTCTTGATGGCCCAAACACCCCTAAATACTTTTATAAAATTTTCATAAACCCTAATGGCTATTTGTTTTTGTCTTTAGAATTGCTGGGCAAATAATCATTTTACAACTCTTCTTTAAAAAGTTAGGTTCCTAAAGACTCATAGAAATCAATTTTAATTTTTGGTTATGGAACATGTTTTTTGTTCATAATTTTTAGAAATAGAAAACTAAAATTAATTATAAAACATATACCATTTTTCATTTTTTAAAACAGAAAACCAAAAAAAAAATATTATAAAAAAAAACAATAATAAATAGTTATCAACTGGATCTAAATTACTCATTTAAGTTTTTTATTTATGCAATTCGTCTACAAAAAAATATATTCAAATTGCCTATAATTTCTTTACAAAATCTATACCAAAGCAAGTAATTATCTACATTTCTTTCAAAAAAATCCATATTCAAGCTGGCTATCAGTACAACCTCAATTTTTAATGATTCAAAATAACTAATCATTCTAATTATTCAAAACGACTATCCTACAATTACTAATCCAGTACCACTAATTCCTCAATTTAAGAACTAAACGTAACAGTCCTATCCAAACCTATACTTCTCAAACTAATAAAGTTTAACCAAAACTCTTCTTATCCACTAATCATAGATTAGTGCATTTATTTCCAAAATCTTAATCAAAACACACCTCCAACAAATCTAGTGGAAAAGGTTTAATTTGTTGTTTCTACAATTATTTGGCTTATAAACTTCAGTCTATTAACATTTTTATTCGGGAAAGTTAATAACTACACTTAATAATGATGGAAGAAAATAGGCCGATTAAAAATAAGAAAATAATAGAATTTGAACCTTCATTAGCTAAATCAAAATGGTTTGTTAGTTTGATACAGATTTTAATTTAACCTTTCTCTAAGATAAAGCTGAAAAAGAGTAAAAATATAATTTTCAGTTAAAAGTTTAAAAGGAACAAGCTAAAAAGCTAAATCCAGCTTTAAATTAAAAGAAGCTAAGAATTTACCGGCGACGGGAGTAGCTCCGACGAGTGTGTCAACTCCGGCATATTTACACGGCTTGCAATAAACAACCCCTTGAACCGAAATGAAGCTCCTCAGCAACCGCGGCTTCGGCGGGTAAACCGGAGCCGGCGGGTGAGCCGGCGGCGGGAACGGTCGGACGTCGTGGTGGTGGTGGTGGCCGGGAGCCGGAGAGTGAGCCGGGGGGAGGTGGTGGGAAGGTGCATTTGCCGGTGGGTGAACCGGCGGCTGGCCGTGGACATGGTGGTGGTGGTGAACCGGCGGTTGAACCGGAGGGTGAACCGGCAAGTGTGTCGGTGGAGCGACTGGTGCCGGAGTTGGAGCGTGATGGTGGTGGTGGTGGACGGGTGGCTGCGCCGGTGGCACGGCGGCGTAGTGGTGGGGAGGAGCTGCGAGTGTTTCCTCCGCCGTGAAGAGGTCGTCGGCGGCGGCGGCGGCGAAAAAGAGGAAAAGGAAGAAAGATTTGGAGAGAGTGAAATCCATGAGTGTGGAATTTTAAGAATTAAAATGTAGAGGACGACATTTGCAGAGTGTTAGGGCAAAATTTATAGCGGGTTCTGGAAAATACACTGCACCTATTTTCGTGATTTAATTTTATGGGAAAAGATTTTTTCTTTTTTTTTTGTTCATGATCAATGATCTTATTTTTATCCTTTTATTTTTTGTATAATGACAAATTTATCATTGTGTTTCTTTTTCTTCTGTGCTTTCATTATTTTTCTTATTTCTTTCGATTCACGTTCAACTTATTTAAATGGAAAAAATACACATTCTATTCAGTTGTTTTATTTAAACGGAACAAATAAACTAGAAATAGCTTATACTTAGATATTATATTATTAAACTTAAAAGAAAATGTGTACCAAATGAGTATGTGGCGCAATTGGTTATTATTAATCCATTTTCACCCTACAATCACGGAAATCGATATGTGATCTCATTTATTTGAGAGTACAAACATCCTCTATGTGAAATACCAACAATAAAATGTCTAGATTATATTACTAACACCACAAAAGAAATAACTCACAAAAATAGTTTTATATAGCATCAACAATTCTCCTTTTGTATTCTTAGTACATATATTGAAGGACAAAGACAAATATCGATCTCCGAACTCATACCTATGATTATAAGGTTAAAATAGATTACCACCAATCAAAATAATCAACAGCACCACCGACCCAAAATATTGATTAAGTTATTGAAATTTAAATGGAAAGTAAAGAGTGAAATGAATGATCTAAATAAATAAAATTTCGTAGTATGTGATTATGAGATCATGTGCTAATACGTAATACCATTGTAGAATGACCCTACACAGTACACACTACATACTGCAAAAAGAAACCAAAACTTCTCTTTTTTTCGTTTCAATAATTGCAAAGCAAAAGCCCGTTGGGTTGAATACATGATTTTGAAAATATAAAATATAAAAATAAAAATCCCACCGATCTCAATCATGTCATCTTCAACGGCACAATTTCGGGTGCTGCCTCTATTGTATTTCTATTGGGCCTACCAGCAACTCATGGGCTTCTTCAAAAGCCCAACTTTCCAGTCCATTCGATCTTGGCCCATCACAAGCTGAATGGACGGCCGAGATCGAATGAATAAACTAATAATGTTCGGATATGATTGTATATGATTTGTTCTGCCCTTCATTCGGATACAGCTAACAATGTTTGGATATGATTGTATATGTTTTTTTAATAAAGAATAAAGTCTAAAATCGGCGGATTATGATGGAGTTTGGGGAGCATCAGATTCAAAATCAAAATTAACACAAATAAAGTGAAAACTCCAATAAACATTATCCCAATGTAACCCAAAAAGGCTTCAGAAAAATAAAAGTATTTGGATAAAATGAAATTTGTGGTATTGAGGGGTGTTTAAATCGTACCATTGAACTAACTCAACCCTAATGGATGGGTCGAGTTGAGTTAAAAATATTTTTTCATTAAATTCAAATAAATAATTCTTTTATAAGAAGTTTTTTTTTTTTTTTGTGACATAAAGTTGGATTTGGTCAATGATTAACTCGAATTGATTATTAAATTTAACAAATATTTCATTTTACCAATAAAATTATATATGCATGTATTTATTTATTTAATATTTATTTATTATTTAATATTTATTTATTTATTTATTATTCATCTTTAAAATATTGATAGTTGAGTGATTTTTTATTGGATATTTCATATACTTAATATTATATCCATTGCATTGCATAGATATGAAAGATATAAATAATAAATATTGATATTTTACTGATCAAAAAAAAAATTTAAAACAACAACAGATACATTTAATATTAAAATAAATCATGAAAATAGACAATATTTAATATTAAAAATAATATTTCTACTATAAAACGTAATTACAAATATATTTCTATTAAATAGATAAATAAAACAACAATTAAATGATATAATTTGACTAAATAATTTTATCATGATATATACATTTAAAAACTTAAAATTATTTTAAAACAAATAAAATAAAATAAAACATATATAATTATGTTATTTGTAGAAATAAATATTTTAAAATTTTAATAATCATTAATGGAGATCAAACACTTAACCTAATTCAACCCATAAAAATTTCATTAATTTGAATATATCCAATAATATTTTTAGTCCATCAATTTGCTTTAGATCATTTAGATTACCTATTTGGGACAAACTTCCTTTTTCTATAAAAAATAAAATTATTATTTATTACAAATTTATTGACTTTAATATTATTTTTATAATTTACTCTGCCTATTTGTTTATAATAAAAGAAACTATATTTAAAACAAAATAAACGACCTTTTTAAAACAAAATAAAAGAGGTTAAAAATTAGGGGTTTTTGCATAAAGACCAAATTGAAAATATATTTACAATATCAAGCAAAAATATATATACTTAGCAACCATAGTCAAATATATGGTATAAGTAATACTTTTTATATGGTATAATTAATAAAAATATTTAAGTATACAGTATGATGAATATTACTTATATTGTATATTTGACTATAGATGTCAAATATTTTTAAATTTACCTTAATTTATAATTATTTTGTGAAATTGGACTATCAACACAATTTCCTTACAAATTATAAAGTAATTGAAAAAAAAAAATGAAAAAAAAAAAAAAAAACTTGTGACGCTTAAAAGTGATAGTTTATAGTTTTTCTTTTTACCTAAAAAAATTTAAAGTGTGTCTACGCCACAAAAAAATAAGTATAAGAATAGGAATGTTTGCTACTTAAAATCATTTGCCTTCTTACTATTTTTTATTTTCTCTCCAACAACTTTTACATCACATCATTTATTTTAACTTTCAACATACTCAAAATTTTATTTTTATTTTCATCATAAATACAAATAATCACTTCTCCCTTAGTTATTTTCGTTATCTCAAACACAAATTAATTATTTTTCTTATTCTCACTCGATTCTCATTCTTTCTTAAGCATTATCATTCTTCTTCTTTCAATCACATCCGTTCCTCCAAACACGCCCTAAAAATGTTCGCATACACTGTTGGAGGAAAATATCATTTACCTTCGATCCTTCTTAACTTTTTTATTCCAAGCAAACTTTTTTTCTCAATTTTTATTCTCAGAACTGTTCTAAAATTCTCCTACCAAGTTACAATCTCTTTGCCACAACTCCCTCAACTTTTGTTAGAGATAATTTTTGGTCACAACTCATTCTAACCCTTTTAAATCAAATGAGTGTTTACTTTTATTTTATTTTATTTTTTATTTTTTTATATAAGAGACTATTATATTATATTTTTATATTTTCACCAAAACTTAAAATCAATCTCCTTGTTTTTTTGTAAAAAATCAATCCCCTTGTTAAATTAATTATTTTCTATTACTTTTTACGTTTATTAACTTTATAAAAATATTTCAATTGAGTTTCTTTAAATCAAATTTGTTATGTTTCTCTAAAAAATAAAAAAATCAAAATTGTTATTATCAATGAAATATATCGTATTTAAATCAAAGATACATTTTTTTATTAGGTTTTATCCAAATATTTGAATACATGATTTAGTTTATTATTGATACATATATATATATATATGAAGTGAGTTACATTAGAAAAAGATTGGGCAAACATAAATACTGAAAATAAGAGAGACAAAATAAAAACAAACATATTTAAACCTAACATAAGGTAGAGAGATAGAGAATACATAAAACAAGAGGTGGATGTAAAAGAGTACAAAATATCGTGCAATCCGTACCACCAAACACCAAACACATGGTCTAGAACCCATGAGTTTGGCTAAACCCTTCACTTTCATCCGTACCCCCCAACTAACTCTATTCCTAAAATTGACCCCAACAATTCCACAAAATTAAGATTAAAAAAGAAAAAAAAACATTTAGCAATAGAAGATTTTGTAGGTATAATACAAAAAAATATGCATAAAATCAAAATTAATTCATTTGTGAAAATTCAAATTAAGTTATATCACTCATGTAGCTGAATAAGTAATAGAATTCATCAAGTGGTAGAATTCTATTATTAGTCATTTTTATCACCCATAAAATGATAGATTTAATCTATTACTAATTAGATTTTACTATAAATAAAAATCATATAATATAGATTAATTATTTTAAAAATTATGAATAAAAATATAATATATATATATATATATTTTAAGTATAAATTGAGAAAAGAGGACTACAAATACCTATTATAAAGATCTAACAAGTAATATTAATGTTGAATGACTTACAAGGAAACAATAAAACTATTACGTCACATTTAATAAATATAATATAAGATTTTTTCTCTTAAAAAAAATGTAATATAGAAATTAGAATATCTACTATAAATTTCATTAAGAATATTTAAATGGTATGACCTAAATTTTTATCGATTAAAAAATCCAAATACCTCCTCTCGATTTACGACTTTAGTTCTGTGGCTCCCACCATCACCACTCGCCGTCACATCTCCTTCACTGTTAAAAAGAAGAAAAAAAAACTTTTCTACCATGGAATCTTGTTTACAGGAACCCATTTTTTTTAACCCCCAAGTAAATTAGTTTCAATTTCAAATTCTAACCTTTTTTTTTTTATTTCACATTATAGATGGGTTTCCAATCTACAGAAAATGGCGTCTCAATTGAAAGGACTCGACATGGTTGAGGTCAGCTTTTGATTCTTTTCTGGGTTTTTGCTTTTTAATTTTACTGATTGGTTTTTGGGGGAAAATGACTTGTTTGAATAGTCTAAGGGGAAGGTGGTATAATAAATTGGCGTAATTTTTCTCCTGATTTTGGGTTTTTATTTGATTTATATATTGGGGTTTTTCTGTGTGGGATTTGCCAGGCTTTTACTCAAGGTGGAGTTTGACTTTGAAACCAATATTAAAAAAAAGGAAGAACTCTGTAGCTTTGTGGTTTGAGAAGAAACATTCATATTTCTGTATCTGGTTTGGTTTGGTGGGAGAAATAGCAAAGTCTGTAGATTATTTGTTGTGGGTTTTTGATTTGATGAAACAAAGAATGATTCTTTGATGATTTTGTTTGATGGGTTTGAAGATTTAAGGCTTTTTGAAGGGAGATTAGATTATAAGAAGAAGAAGAAGAAGAAAAATGAATGAAGAGGCTAATTCTTGGCTTAGGAGAACCAAGTTTTCTCACACGGTTTATCATCGTTGGGACTCAGTAAGATTGAACCCTGTTCCTTTCGTGATCGAACCGTCTCGAAACTCCGGCTTGAAATCGAGGCCTCAATCGACTTCATCTGCCCCGAAGTCGAATCCGGATGTTTCGAAGATTCAAACAAGTTTCATATCCAACAAGCAGAGGTCTTTGTCTCCACTCCCAGAGAGCAACCTCTCTGAAGCTTTCGAGGAAGCAAAATCCTCAAGCAAGAGATTTGCAACTCCAACTCCTCGACTTAGGGAACAAACTAAGGAATTTTCGAAGAACAAGGAACAAACTAAGGAATTTTTGAATACCAGTCCCTTGAAACACCTAACCAAAGGGGGTGATAAGTCGAGGTTTCGTAAGGACTTGTCCTGGACCAAATATTTCGAGTCCGGTGGTGGAAGAGTCACCGCGGTTGAATCCGCGGATGATTGGAATGTTGATCTCTCCAAGTTGTTTCTTGGATTGAGGTTTGCTCATGGAGCTCATAGTCGTCTTTATCATGGAAAATACAAGGATGAACCTGTTGCTGTTAAGATAATTCGAGTACCCGAGGATGACGAAAACGGAGTGCTTGGTGCTCGGTTGGAGAAGCAATTCACCAGAGAAGTTACCCTTTTATCTCGTCTTTATCATCCGAATGTTATAAAGGTATAATCAATGGTTGGATTGTAGACACTATTTTTTGAAATTTAGACAGAACGTTTTAGTTTTCTTGATGTTTGTTTACCCTCTGTTGCAGTTTGTAGCTGCCTGTAGGAACCCACCCGTTTATTGTGTCATTACTGAATATTTGTCTCAAGGATCATTAAGGTCATACTTGCATAAACTCGAGCACAGTCACGGATCTCTTCCTTTGCAAAAACTAATCGCAATTGCTTTGGATATCGCTCGTGGCATGGAATTCATTCACTCACAAGGGATAATTCATCGAGATCTTAAGCCCGAGAATGTTCTTATCGACGAGAATTTCCACCTGAAAATAGCCGATTTTGGTATAGCTTGTCCCGAGGCCTTTTTTGACCCATTGACTGATGATCCAGGAACTTATCGATGGATGGCACCGGAGATGATCAAACACAAACCCTACGGTCGAAAGGTCGATGTGTACAGCTTTGGGCTTATGTTGTGGGAAATGGTGGCTGGTGCAATTCCTTACGAGGATATGATTCCGATTCAAGCCGCCTTTGCTGTTGTGAATAAGGTCAGTTTTATTAATCACGTGTGCTTTGACTTGTCAATTACTTTTTAGGTTTATCATGAGATTGTTTGTGAGTCATGGTTTCTGATTGATTCCTATTCCATGTTTACCTTAGGAAATCCGCATGTTCCATGTTTATGTAGTGAGTACCATAATATCCTGCATGTGATCAGATTAAAGTTGGCTATACATTGAATTTGCTCGTGTCTTTAGATCTTATTTCGAGAAGTCGCGCTATATCAATGCTTTATATACTGGGCTGCTTTGAAAATGTTGCAACTGTAAAGTTGAAGATGAAGTTTCATTAGTTATTTGTTGTTAATATCTTTTAAAGAAAAGTCTCTGGATCTAGAAGCATCTTGTCATAGTTGGCAGAAAACTTAGTTCATACGCATAAATGATTGATGATAAGGGCAAGGCATCCCCTCATTGTAGGGGAATTTCATTTGAGGTTTGGTAGCATCAGCATATAGTTGGATCTATTGCAGAATATGCTTATAGGTCAGCAACTAGGTTGAAAAAACTGAGTTTTTTGTTTGGTGGAGATTGTGAAGTCTCAAAGCATGAGGGGGCTAGTTAAGTGTGTTTAATACTATAGAGTTTTTCAACACTAATTGTTGTAGCATCAAGGGTATGTTAATTGGCTAGTATTAATTGTTGAGGCTACATCGAAAAGTGAGAATATCTCTTAGCATTTATAAGATAGATGGATTAATCCACGGATTGCCGGTTGATTTTGAGATATCTAATCAAAATAGCTATAGGTTGGATTGCTTAGATGACCCAAGTATCTTAGGGTAGTA
This sequence comes from Sicyos baderoa, assembly GCA_037832685.1. Lineage (NCBI taxonomy): Eukaryota > Viridiplantae > Streptophyta > Magnoliopsida > Cucurbitales > Cucurbitaceae > Sicyos > Sicyos baderoa. The sequence continues at coordinate 1,797,460 of JBBMEF010000025.1, forward strand.
GTTTATAAGAGTTCTTAATAAGTCCCCAATAGACAGTCTCGTTGGTTGAAGTTTGGGGCTTTTAAGACATGCTTTCTTGGAAGTCTCGAGTTCAAGCACCACGAGTGTGTTTAATTGTAAATTCCCGAATTCAAAAAAAAAAAGTTCTTAACAACGAATTGCTTGATGGCGTACTTGTATAGTCTATTCTTTCAACAAAACTAAGAGCACTGTGTGCCTTTGGTTATTTTTCAGAATCTTAGGCCTATTATCTCAAGTGATTGTCCATTGGCAATGCGAGCATTGATCGAGCAATGTTGGTCTGTAAATCCAGAGAAGAGACCCGATTTCTGGCAGGTGGTGAAGGTATTAGAGCAATTCGAGTCTTCCCTTGTTCGTGATGGGACACTGAATTTGTTAGGCAACCCTCTGTCTAGTTTCCATGATCATAAGAAAGGGCTCCTCCATTGGATACAAAAGCTAGGTCCTCTACACCCCGAAGCCTCACCCGTCCCCAAACCGAAATTCTCGTAAGTATTGCTCTCAATGTTATGACCTAACTTTAGTAGTATTTGGCCAAGTTTTCGTTTTTGTAATTAAATGAAATGTTTTTTTCGCTTCCCATTTTTTCGCAGTTGTTTATGATGAATATATATGGATTTAGCATAGTATTGGTGCCCTTGAGCCCCCAATTTGATTCGGTTCGATTCGATTCTATTCTAGCTATAACAAACTGGTTAGGTTCTTATAGGATCAAAACCATTTGAGATAAAAATAAAAAAGAGGAAACAAAAAGTAAAATATCTGTCTTTTCTGTGTCTAGAGGTGCATTTTTAAGCTATTTTTATTTTTATGATTCGTTTGTTTGAGAATTTTTGCTACTGTTCTGAGAAACTTGATATGTCTTTTTGGTGCTACTTTATTTAGGAAGATAAATTCGGACATAAATATTTGGATCTCTCGAATAATTGGATCTCTTGAAGATTAAATTAATTTATAATTTATAGAATCTAAAAAAGATAAATATATGCATCTAAATTCATTACCTTTTGATTATAAACACGTATCTCAAGTCCGTAGCTATCAAATGATGTTCGAAAGAATTAAAATGTGACGTGTTTAATTGATGAGGATAATTTAATATGTCTTCTTAAAATAATTTTATATTTCGTTGGGATGAATATCGGTAAAAAAATAAATAGTAGTCACATAAATTTTCATTCTAACTAAATATGGTAAAGTTGTGATAAATATAATACCAATCCAAAGAAGTAAAAAAGGGTTGTCATTTGAGTAAATTAGTGGCTAATTTTAGTGTGAGAAAATGGTAACATTAATTTTGAGCGGAAATGGTAATATTTTAAGTTCTAAAAAAAAAGTAATACTTGAAGGTTACAAGGTATTTAATTTAAGCATAAAAAAAATGATGCATATAACTAAAATGTAAAAATGGGTGAGTCACCATGTTTGATTATAAACCAATTCAACATTAATGTTATAGATTTGAATTATGAAATTGGTATTTATAATTTATTTTTACAACTAGTATTAAAAAAAAAAAAAAAAAAAAAAAACTAAAATGTAATAATGGGTTGTAGAGGTGGTTGTGTGAGTGAGTCTAAGTCAAAAGAAAATAGAATAAAAATAAATAAAAGTAAAGTATTAAATGGGCAAATAATGATAATGATGTGACAAATGGGGAGAATTATCTTTGTATACTAATGATGTAAAATGACTCACGAGAGCCTATTGTCAAAGACGAAACCTTTGAATGTGGAAAATGCACCGCAGATTTCCACATAAAGTTTTTTAACTCTTATTTAACTTATTTTTTAAAAAAATCATTTTATGAAATTGGAAAATTTGTTATTTATATATGTATAGATATAGATATAGATATAGATATAGATATAGATATAGAGTTCGTTGATTCATTTTCCACTTTATCAAACTCGACTCGAATCTAGTTACTTCGCAAAATTGATTATTCAACTCATAGGTGAACTTTTTATTTATATTCATACCAATTTTTGGAAAGTTGATATTAAGAATGAATTTGTATTCATAGAGGATTTGGATTAATTCACAAAGATTAAAAAATAAAATGAGTGAGGAGAGTTGGTGTAGAGCACCAACCTTCACACTGAAGTAAGCATTTTGGAAAAAATAGAGAAAAATGTGAAAAAAGTTGAACGGAATCCGCCGTCCTACTTGCTTAGGTCAGAGTATAAAAAAATATTACAATAATGTAAACGGTTAAAAATATTAATATCTAAAATCTAAAATATTGGTAATGTGTTAATTTTATTATATGATGTTAATCCAATTTAATCTCGTAATCACATGTTTCAATCTTAACATTCAATAATGATAATAATATTCTTTGTATAAAGTTTGTGAACTCTCTCATTTAATTTATATTCTAAAAAATAAATTATTATCAACTATATAGTTAAAATAAAATAAAGTATAATATCATATTTATGAACTAAATATCTATCATATTTTATTAGGTCAACTTATTATTTTTAAATTTATTTGTAATGCTTATCACGCCGTTCAGGGTTATGTCTATTTCGGAATTTATTTATTTAGTTCAACTGATTTTTCATCTTCTTATTTATCTATTTTAGTTGCTGAATTTTAAACTCGAAAATAAATTGTCTTACATAATGGTGTCAAATCATCATTGTACAAATAATAATTGCAAGTGGGCAAAAGTAAATGCATAAATATTTATAAAACTAGTGGTCACAATTTCATGGACTAATTGACCCTACATTTCCAATACTTATTGGGATAAATTATGGAGTTAGCTTGACTTGACTTCTATTTCATATTTGTTCTATAAACTTTCATGAGTCTATCTAACTACTATTCAACTCCACACGTGAACCTCACATTTTTATTTAAATATTTAAATATTAAAATATTAAAAACTACTCAATATTTATTTTTTTATTTAAATAAAAACTTTAACAATTCACCTACCATCACATCAAACATAACTTTATTATTAAAAACTATTAAATATCTATTTTTTTTTATTTAAATAAAAACTTCAATCATTCTCTCCCCCATCAAATCAAACGTAACTTTATCTTTTTTTTCCTTTCTCTCAAACATAAACTTATTTCACTTATCTTCTCTTCCCAATCAAACCCAACTCAACTTAACCCAACCCATCCTCTCAAAGCCAAACATGCCCTAGGTATACTTATCCATGAGTATTAAATTGCTACCACCTTTGTTTACTACCAATAATATTCAACAAACCCATTAATTAGACTAATTCACATACATTTAGTCCAATTTTACAAAATAATTATAGATTTAGGTAAATTTGAATAAATTTATATTCATAGTCAAATATACAATATAAATAATATTTATCATATTGTATTATTTATTAGTTATTAAATATAAAAAAATATTATTTTATACCGTATATTTGACTATGAGTGCAAAAAATTTTAAAATTTACCTAGTGTTATAAATATTTTATCAATTTGGTTTATTCCTGCAAAAAAATCCTACAATATATACTACTTGTTTGGTTAAGATGAACACTGTATAGTTTCAAAATAAATTATTTATCTTATATCATAGTAAAAAAGTTCATGAAATAACCAAAATATTGATTATGAACAAAACCATAGCTTAACAGAATATATGTATGGAATTTAGAAATCACAATTTTGAATTTTCTTATCTTCCAAAAATATAAAATAAATAACAATATTTATTTGTACGGGAAAAAACTAACATTGGTATTTTTAAAAAGATAAGGTCGGCAATAAGTTTGGGCTGAGCTAATTTACGTAGCCTAGGAATAAAATGTGATGGCCCATTAGAGTCCATTTGATGTAATCTTGTTCTAATGCGACATTTTATTTTGAGGAGTGTTTAGGTTATGTCCAAGCATAATCAAAATTTTAATATATATATTTTTTTTTGGTAGAAATAGACTAAATTAATAAAATATTTACAATAATAGATAAATTTGAAAAAATTTAGACCCCGTTTGATAACAATTTGATTTCTTATTTTTTGTTTTTCAAATTTAAGCTATTTTCTCAAATTTTCTACAATTTGCTTCATTATTTCTACCATTACCATGTATACATCTTTCCTTAATAAAATATGGGAATAATAACCAACTTACAAAAAAAAAAAAGTTTTCCAAAGTTTATTTTTGTTTTTAAAAGTTGGTTAGTATTCTCCTATTTTCTTAAAGAAAGATAGATGAATGGTAGGAATGATAGAGGACATCGTAGAAAATTTGAGAGAGAATAGCTTAAATTTGAAAAAATCAAAAATAAGAAACCAAATGATTATCAAACGGGGACTTAGTAACCATAATTAAATACACAGTATAAAGTAATTTTTTTATATTGAATAACTAATACATAATATAGTATGATAAATATTATTTATATTGTATATTTGATTATAAATGCTAAATATTTTCAAATTTACCTAAATATATAATTATTTTGAAAAATTGGAGTATCTAATTCAATTTTCTATATTAATATTCATTTATTGTTGTATTCTATTTTACTTTATTTTGTATCATTTAAATCTAAAATCAAATAAAAATGTGATTAAATCACATAAATAAACATTATTTTCATATAAATAAACATTATTTTATAAGTTATGACGAGCCTCAACTAAATATTTCTCTTTTATTTTATATTTGAATTAACACTTCTCTTTAAAAAATCTGTCGGCAATGCCATCCATTTGCCACGTATTAATTTATAAAAAAAGTGGAAATTTCGTCCAGCTGGGCCCAGGCTGAGATACTTATCTGGAGCGTGCACTCTATGGGCATGTTTGGCTACGGTGGGAAGGAAAAGGAAAGGAAGGGAAGGGAAGGGAAAGGAACGGAAGTGAAAGTAAATTTATGTTTGGTGAAAAGAGAAAATAAGGGAAGTGATAATAAATTTATGTTTGGTGGAAAGGGAAATGAGGAGAAGTGATAATAAGTGGATGTTTGTTGAGATGGGAAGGGAAGAGAAATGAAATGATGAGATGGTGAATTGATGTTTAATAGGATGAAAATGAGAGTAAAATAATAAAAATAATAGATATTTAATAACTTTTACTATAATATTTATAAAATATCATTTTAAAATTTATTTAAATGAAATTTAAAATTTAATATGGCTACTAAATTAATGAAATAAAAAATTTATTGATAAATGTAAAAGAAATTACAAAAATTTGGAAAATAAAAATGGATAAAAATATTACACTTTCATTCCACCTTCACTCACACATGTCAATACATTCCTTGCATGTATTCTCCTTCTTCCCCTTGTCTCATTATTTTTAAAATAAAACATCATTTTTCATTAAAATTACAAGAAGAAACTTCAATTTAACAAAAATTTAGTAGAAAGCACATATCATCGTCTTCCTTTCTTCTCAAATCTAAGAGAAAACTCGAGTTTACAAAAATTGAATAAATGATAACCTTCTTCTCATTTAACTCCATTTCTTCATTTTTTTTTAATGGTCATCTTTTTCACTTGTACACCCTGAAATATTCGCTCAATCATGCGGTTGAGATCCACAAACCTCAAAATCAAAATCATTTTAAAAAAATCTCATACATAAGCCATGGAAATTGGAAAGTAGCAAAACTAAAATCGTTTTAATTACCACATCAAAATTGACAGAGACATTAAAATCGAAAAAGAAATTATTAAAATCAACAAGAGAGAAGGAGAGAGAAATGAATGATTTCACGCCCAGTGTAATGGGCGACTTACGCGCCGTGTTGTTTCGTGGAGTGAAGCCCACGCGCTGGCTTTTACCTTCCCACCCAATTTATTTTTTCCTAGTAGGCCAAACAATGAATTAACAACCCTACCCTTCCTTTCCTAGCCCAAATCAGCCCCCAAACGTGCCCTCTCTCTCTTCAAGTGCTTAAAAAAAAAAAAAAATAATAATAATAAAAAAAAAAAAAAATATATATATATATATATATATATATTAAACCATTATAGAAAATTTGGTTAATTATAATATATTTTGAAAATAATTCATTCATAATAAAATACAAATGTCAGCAATCGAACTTATGACCGTAGAATTATAATAAATTAATACGAGGCGAAATAATTTCATTAAAAACTTTAGACATTCTAATTTCGAAAAATATTTATTACACTTATTAAGATTTACTCATCTTTTTTTTTATTATACATAAGAAATTTCATATATATTAAAGGCATGTTTGCCCCATGGACAAATGGTGGAGTTGGCCTGCCTTCACTTCTATTCCATGTTTCATAACTTTCATGAGTCCATCCAACTCCTTCTCAATTCCACACGTGGGCCCCACATTTTTATTTAAATATTAAAATATTAAAAAACTACTCAATATTTATTTTTTTATTTAAATAAAAACTTCAACGATTCACTCCCCATCCCATTAAACCTAACTTTATTATTAAAAAACTATTAAATATTCATTTTTTTATTTAAATAAAAACTTCAACCATTCTCTTTCCATCACATCAAACATAACTTTATTTTTTATTTACTTTCTCAAACATAAACTTATTTCACTTATCTTCTCTTCCCATCCCAACTCAACCCAACCAACCCATCCCATCCCCTCAAACCCAAACATGCCCTAAGGGTTTATTTATTATTATTATTATTATTTTGTTGAAATCGTATATATTAAGTTAATGGAGTAATAAAAAAAAAAAGAAAAATAAAATTAAAGAGCCCGATCACGTTTTCGTTCGGCACTCATCGTCTTCTACCTAAACTCAAATTTCAGCTGTGCAATTAGGGTTTCTTCAACTACAGAGTAGCCATGTCCTCAGTTCCGAACCCCTAAGCAACCACAACGTCTCAACCGTCCGATCAAAATGGGATCGTCGTCGTCAACTTTCCCGGTGATTTGCCTTCTTCACTCCGTCGTCGCAATCACCAGCGGAACGCTCATGATGTTCTACATGAAGGAGATTTACACGATCGGCCATGGAAACGCCATTGCCACTAAGTTAATGGGCTCTACGCCGCACGACCAGCTCCTGATCCAGACCTCCGATTCGTTCTCCGGGCTTCTCCTCTTCGCAATCGGGTTTCTCCTCTTCATGGTTTCGTTCGTCAAGGACAGGGAATTTCAAGGGTTCTTCGCCAAGGGCTGTACGGTGCTTCACGTATCAATGGCGATGTGGAGATTCTACTTCGAGCGGAGAGTGGAGGATTTGGCTTGGGATTGGCTCAGACAGATTGTGGGTGATGTTCTTCTTGCTCTATCTTGGGTGTTTTTTCTTGTTTATTCCTGGAGAGAAAAATATGATTAGTTTTCATCAGTAAATTGTTTGTGTCTTTTGTTTTGAATCTTAGTTGCTAATTACATTGTGATTCTGTGTGTATGGATATCTGTTTAAAATTGGGGGAAAGAAAGTGATTTAAATCTATAGGTGAATATGGCAGAAAGGGGGAAACCCCATCTCAGTTTCCTTTGTGTGTGTGTTTTTTTTTTCCCTTCCCTGTAAATGTTTTGTGTGTTTTTTTTTATACCTGTTGTGTTCTTAATAAGCTAAACTACCGAATGAATTAGTGGCGCAATGGTTTCATTGTTTGGTTGTAAACCAGTTTAACACTAGCGTCACAGGTTTGGTCCTGAGAATCGGTATTTGTCCTCTTTTCCCCGATATGTACTAGAAAGAGAAGAACTGTGATTGATTGATTGAAGGAAAACTGAAATGTGTTTCATATTGATGCTTTGTTGTTGAGTTCTGCATTATAGTAAAAGAGAAGAACTGTGATGATTGATTGATTCAAGGAATATAGTGAAGAGAGCTGCCATGGAGCTGGCAATTGAATCTTTGTAAGCCTTCTATCATGAGATAGGATTAGCTTTAGAGTTCAGTGCTGAAATTCTGTACAATATTATTCTGGTGTTTCTTGAAGTTGAATTTTAGAAGGCAAAATAAAAATATGTCAAGAAGTTGAAATATGGCTTTGTTTTAAAGAGTTGTTCTTTTCCATATGGATTGCTTTCTACTGGTTGTTATGAACTTGTGTGTATTCTTTCCTTCTTATGTACTCCCCCTATTGTCTAAGCTTTGATCTTTACTTTGAAAAAGAGAGGGTGCCCAAATAGGAAGCATTGCCTTTCAAGGTTTTTCTTCTCTTCAAGCTTAAGTTTTTGGTTCAAAACCTTCAAATAAAGGTTTGTTAGTTCCATTTATGTCTATTTTTATCCTCAACTTTGAAAAATAACTATTCTGATCCATTTATGTCTATTTTGGTCTTTTGGTTAGGGATTAGTTGAGTTACCTTCACAACCAAATTTAGTTTACTTTATTTAGACTCACAACTATCAAATAGTTAAAAGATGACAGCACTCTTAACCTAAACTGGACTTTGTTTTAAAGGATTGTTCTGTTGAGTATGTGTATTCTTCCCTTATGTATTCCCCTGCAGCTTTGATCTTTTCTTTGAGAAAGGGAGTGCCAACTACAAGTGGTGAAAGAGGATTTGGGGGTGTTGAAGGTGATGAATTTAACTCAAGGTGATTACCTATCTAGGAATTAATTTCTTTCGAATTTCTTTGACATCCAAATGTTGTAGGATTAGGCGGTATGTCCCGTAATATTAGTTGAGATGCGTGTTGAGATGCGTGCAAGCTGGTCCGGACAGGCACGAACATAAAAAAAACCACAAGATTGCAAATATTAGCTTTAAATTTCTCTTATGGCTACAGTTTTTGATTCAGTACCTTTGCAAAGGTTTGTTTGTCCATTTTTTTTTATTTGACAATATTTGGTGTGCGGTTTCGAATCCATAACCTATACATTATATCATTTGAGTTAACCTATACATTATATCATTTGAGTTAACCTATTGTTTGCTGATTTTTTGTCCATTTTTCTCTATTTTAATCCTAATATATGTATAGATGTGAGTATATATCAAAGCTATATAGAGATAGGCGATGAGTATTGAATGAGCAAATATATACTTTCGGCATTAATGGAGTTCAACCTAGGGGTGAACATGGGTTGGGTTGGGTTGGGTTGGGTTGGGTTGACGTGATTTTTAACCCAATCCAAAAATTCGGGTTGGTCAATTCTCCAACTCAACCCAATTAAAGACATAATCCAACACAACCTTTTATTTTTGGGTTGGGTTGGATTGGGTTATCAGGTTCATTATTTACAACTAATCTAAAATTAAAACAACTCATCATGATAAGCAATGTACCCAATAAACAATTTTTTACACATTTTTTTCGATGCTTAGAAACTTAGGACGAACATTAGCATAACTGTATTCTTATTGCTAATACGAAATTCAAGTTTACCTAACTTCAAAACCTTATCAATAGGTTTAAAAAATATTAAAAAATAAAAGTTAAACAATAATAATTAAATTAAATAAATATGTAACCTATAATATAAATAATTAAATAACATAATAATTATGTTATAGGTAAAAGTATATATTTTTTAAACTAAATATGAAATTCGGGTTGGTCGGATTGGGTTGGGTTAATTTTAGGTTAACCCTTGACCCAACCAAATTCATGAAAATTTCATGATTTTGAACCCAACTCAACTTATTTCTGTATTCAACCCAACCTGACAAATTGGATCGAGTTGGTTCGGGTTTGTCGAGTTGTCGGATTAGTGTGTACCCCTGGTTCAACCAAATCAAACCGCTTGTATGAAATCCATTAATGCACAAGTATCTAATATTTATAAACAAATATATATATACCATCTATGCACAAGTGTATATATCAAACTCACTGTTTTATAAATCAAATAAAATAAAGTATTTTTCAAAACACTCAAATATGAAGAAAATCAAGTCTTTCATAAAATTGAACTACATTAAATCAAGTTCAACTATGTAAAGTTTATCTTCTTTCCGAAACTAACAAACTTCAGCATACAAAAAGCAAATCTATTTTTTCAGGTTTTTTCTATGGAGTCTCATTGATTTAGTACATAGTCTTTGTTTTATAATTCATGAAATACACACAAAAAAAAAAAAAAAAAAAAAAAAAAAAAAAAAAAAAAAAAAAAAAAAAAAAAAAAAAAAAAATCAAACTAAATTATCATACATAACTTTAAGATTCTAAAATTAATATATTTTTATTAAGTAAAATTGAAAGGCTAAGATAATCGATATATTTTATCAAGTTTAATGGTTTTACAAGGAAAAATTTTAAAAAACATTTAGACCCCGCTTGATAACAATTTTGTATTTTATTTTTGAAATTTAAGTTATTTTACCGTAGCTTTATTCTTATTTGAATATCTATATCTTTTATAAGAAACAAAACCAAAAATAGCTTCCAAAATGGTTTGTTTTGTTTTTGAAATTTGTTTAGTATTCACATACTTTCTTAAACGAAATAAATACATTATAAAAAAGATGGAGCACATTATAAAAAAACTTGATTATTTATAAACAAAAAAATAAAAAATAAAATGATTATCAAACGAGATCTTAATTTCACATTTTTTTTTTATATCTCGATTAGTTTTGATCTACTCATTTTGCTCTTCTCTGGAAATCGCAACTTCAACGACTTTGATTTTGATTTTGATTATGCAAAAAAAAAAATATTTATTTCATTATTGAATGATAACTTAATTCAATATTAGGCTCATTAGTTCATTTTTTAAAATTGGTATTTAGACACGTTTAAAGTGGGCTACTACATCTCGAAGCGATCCTTCCTATTTTTCGAATTCTTGAACTGAGCTGAACTTCCATATTTATGATTAGGGGCGAAAGCAAAAACCGAAAACCGGATGAACCGAACCGAACCGATCCAGTGGATCGGTTCGGTTTTTCAGAAGGAGAGCGGATCCCATGGTTTCAAATGGTAGAAAACCGATCTTTTTCGGTTCGATTCGGTTTCTTATAAACAAACCGATAAAAAATCGAACCGAACCAATACTATAAATTATTTAAATAGCAAAACCCTAACTCACACTTCTACTTTCTTCTCTCCAGCCGTCCAACCCTTTTCCCTTCTCAACTTTCCGCCTTTCTCACGATTCTAAAATTTAGGGCAAATAATCGATCTCTTCTCTCCTCAGTTACACTAATCGAAAATTGAAGAACCGATTATCTCATAATCGATCGGCAGGGAGAGTTTAAGGTAAGGAGAAAGGAAAATTTTGAGAAATTGAGGCTAATTTTTTCATTTCTTTTTCCCTCTTTGTTTCCTTTACACGATCCGATTCCTGTGCTTCGCTTTCAACCACAGTGCCGCACAGATTCAGATGATGGAGGAGGCGTTGCAGTTCGTCGGCATGACGGCATCGGAGGCAGTGGTGGACGTTGGGTGTGGGATTGGGAGAAGTTCTAGGTATTTGGGGCCAAATGTAGAGGTATTACTTTGATTCGTGTTCAAGCCCAACGAGCTCAAGCAATTTTTGCGGCTCAAAGATTAAATCATAAGGTGTGTTGATCTTTTTTGTTCTTTTAAGTCTTCTGTATTGTTGCTTTCTCTATATTACCGTCTATGATTGGAGGAAGATAGAGGGGATGTCAATTTCTTTGAGCTTTTGAAATTCTTCTGTAATTTTAATTTTGAAAAATAAAAAAATGAATTCAATTCATATTTTGGCTGATGAAGGAATGGAGAAGAAGAGTTAGATTTTTTTTAGTTTCATTTTTGTTTCGCTGTTCAGAAGGTAAATGAGATAAAGCTTTGGGGTTGGTATACTTTTATGATTTTTTTTTATTGCTTGGCATTTGAAACAGGGAGGAAAGTGATTAAGATTAACCTGCTGTTTGTGGCCATTTTTTTTAAAAAAATTAATTTAATGACTTAAAAAAATATTTCAATACTACTTTAATCATCAAAAAAATCACACTAACATTTAAATTAATAATTTCATAAAAATTAAGTTTGGGATGATGATATTTTATTGGACATTGGATCGAATCTATTGAAAACCGAACCAATTTAAAACCGATCCAATGGTTTTATGTTTTATTGGACATCGGATCGGATCAATTTTTCTAAAACCGAAGATATCGGTTCGGTTATCGGATCGATACAAAATCGACAAAAACCGAACCGAAATCACCCCTATTTATGATGTACAGAAGCATAACATTCTTGGCACGAAGTTAACAATGGCGAGCACGACGAACTGAAGCAGAAGCAGAATCATTTTCCTTCTTACTTCAAAACCTTAGATGTAGAATCAAAGATTATGAATCCAAATATGAACAAATCAAACTCCCTAATCGCAGTCGAAACCGAACAACTTGCATTCCACTCTCCGGTCTATTCTGCGCTTCTTCAAGCAGGTCCCCATTTGAGGAACCTCCAACAAGTTCATGCACAAATCATCGTTTCTGGATTCCATAAAAGCCGATCCATCCTCACCAAGCTTCTTTCATTCGTTTGCGCCGCCGGTTCAATCGCGTATGCTCGCCGCCTGTTCCCCACTGTCCCGAATCCTGACTCGTTCCTGTTCAATTCCCTCCTCAAAGCCACTTCCAAGTTCGGTTTCTCTGTTGATACCGTCTTGTTTTACCGTCATATGCTCTTTTCTGGTGTTCTGCAGTCGAATTACACGTTTACGTCTGTTGTGAAAGCCTGCGCTGATCTTTCGGCTCTGAGGTTGGGTAGAGAAGTTCATTCTCATGTTGTGGTTTGTGGGTTTGGTTTGGATTTGTATGTTCAGACTGCATTGATTGCTCTCTATGCTAAAGCTGGTGTTATGATTGTCGCCCGGAAGGTGTTTGATGAAATGCCGCTGAGAACGATTATAGCTTGGAACTCGCTTATATCGGGGTACGATCAGAATGGTTTACCGACGGAGTCAATCGGGTTGTTTAATCTGATGTTGGAGTCGGGTTTTCAACCGGATTCGGCGACGGTAGTGAGCTTATTGTCTTCCTGTTCTCAGCTGGGGGCTCTTGATTTTGGATGCTGGTTGCATGATTATGCCAATAGGAATAGTTTTGATCTCAATGTGATTCTTGGTACTTCGTTGATTAATATGTACACTAGATGTGGGAATGTATGGAAAGCGCGGGAAGTTTTTGACTCCATGAAGGAAAGGAATGTTGTTACATGGACATCCATGATTTCGGGGTATGGGATGCATGGTTATGGCGAGCAAGCAATGAAGCTTTTTCGTGAAATGAGAGCTCGTGGCCCTCGTCCTAACAATATCACATTTGTTGCAGTCTTGTCTGCATGTGCTCATTCAGGGTTGATTGATGATGGTCGCCGGGCATTTGCAAGCATGAAGGAAGTATATGGGTTAGTTCCAGGAGTAGAACATCATGTTTGCATGGTAGATTTGTTTGGACGTGCTGGATTGCTCAATGATGCCTATCAGTTTATCGAAAATAATCTTCCTGAAGAGCCAAGCCCGGCAGTTTGGACTTCAATGCTTGGGGCTTGCAGAATGCATAAAAATTTTGACCTTGGAGTTAAGGTTGCAGAACATGTTTTAGCAGTTGAACCAGAAAACCCTGGTCATTATGTAACGCTTTCTAACTTATATGCATCGGCTGGTAAGATGGATCAAGTAGAGGTGGTTCGAAACATGATGATTAGACGACGCTTAAAAAAACAAGTAGGCTATAGCACCATAGAGATAAATCGAAAGACCTTTTTGTTTAGCATGGGTGACAAGTCTCATCCTGAAACAAATACAATCTATAGATATTTAGATGAATTAATGGGTCGTTGTAGTGAATCAGGCTATATACCAGCATCAGAATCCTTGATGCATGATTTGGAAGAAGAGGAAAGGGATTATGCCCTCAGATATCATAGTGAAAAGCTTGCTCTAGCTTTTGGTTTGCTAAAAACCAATCAAGGTGAGACTATTAGGATTGTAAAGAACCTTCGAATATGTGAGGATTGTCATTCAGCTATTAAACACATCTCTATTATTGCTGATAGAGAAATAATTGTTCGGGATAAACTTCGTTTTCACCACTTCAAAGATGGTGCATGTTCTTGTCTTGATTATTGGTGATAATTTTCGTTTATAATCTTCAGCTCGAGTTTTCTAATTGGCATTCAATCTTTTTACTGGAGCTTCTCAGTCGGGCATCTTTGAATAGCTAGGTGATCTGGTTGTTAACTTGATCAGTTTTCTCAGACTGTCAAGTTCCTTCTTTAGTCAATGATTGATCCCTGAAGCAGGAACGAACTAGGTGTTCCTGTTCATTGGAAAATTGAAGTAGCATCATATAAGATCCTTTTGAAAACAGAAATGCACTTCTAAATCTTTTGCAGCGCGCTGCAGACTTGAAGAAGTTTATGCCTTTTGATTCAAGCTTCAACACCAGGGCTGGGCTGTTTTACTTTTATATAGTCATACCTTCAAAGGGTTCTTTACCAGAAGTCCTCGAACTAGTGTAGACCAATGCTTCTATGTATGGTCTTATTGATAGTAGTTCAAGTGTCAGATGTATAAAACGGAGGAATATTTTGCATCTCGGTTGCTGTTCTGTTGATTTTTCAATGCTTACCGTCATTCACTGCCGACTTGGGGATTCAACATGCTTGGACTTCGATAATATGGAGGTGCTTTTGCTCGCCCTTCAATTGTAAACTGGCATTATCCTTTATATTTTATTTGAAATATGCTTTTTAGAAGTTTCACATTTTCAGTTTTTTTTTAACCGTTGCAGATTATGTTCAGTAAGGTTCTCTTGCTTAGGCTCAATATAACCAAAAAATTGTAGATAGGCTAACACTGCAGATGCAGAAGCTGCCCAAATCGTTGTTCAGGAACATGTAAGATTAGTAACTCATTGTCTATTGCAATGTACATTTAAAACTTTTCTAACATAGTTCTTTATGCTTGCACAACTACTATCCTTGTATTCTTTGTCATGCCTCTTATGTTAAGATTGGTTAAAACACCTGTTAAGAGGATTGGTTACTGTAAATTTTATCTTATATCAATATTTTTTTTCACTCTCCATCACTTACTTGTGGGTTCGGGAATTAGTAGAAGATTCAACAAATGGAAATCATTATTAATCGGGTAGGAAATGATATTTTAGGAGTTTGAATGCAGGATCTCCAACTCTAATTGAATACTATGTGAAGTTATCTTATAATCCAAAGCTTAAATTGATGGATTATAGTAAATTTAATCTTATATCAATACTTTTGACAACAATGCAAGTGTCAATAAAGAAATATCCAGTTGCAACGAAAAAGAAAATAACATATATCAAAAGAAACACCTCACTGGTATAATATCAAAAGATATAGGAAGAAGTTTTTAGTTTGGAGATTTTATTAATGTTCGGTAGATAGTTAGTAAGCATTTGCTGCTAAAAGGGATTGTGGAATGACAAAGGGGGCTACGTTATAGGACTTAGTTAATCTGGATTCTGTTCTCATGACATAGCTTTCTCTTTGTTTTATCTAAGTGCTCGTTAGTTTTAAAATTAAGTTCCGTATCTGTAGTGACTATTCTGCTCAAATCTTGTATGAACCATGAACTTTTAAGACTCTTGACTATTTTTTACAGACATCCTTGAAATTTTTCTCGCCCTTTCCAAGTTAAGTGATGGCCTTTTTTTGGATAGTATGTTGCGTTAGTTGGGACTTAACAAAGCTGACAGTGATGATAGCACATAAAGAAGGTATTGGCAAACCACTCAAGGCTAGTTGAATTAGTTCTTACCTATAGGTTAGAGATTTAAACGCGATTTTCAGATAAATCACATATTAAGTCTTTGCTTATCTGTCATGAAGGCTTTGATAAACTATAATGAAGAATATGCCATTTCTAGGAAGCCAAGATAGGCAGCCTTTAGGGTAAGGGTTTAGGATACTTGGTAAGAGATATGGACCTGGGTTGAAAGCCGTTAATGAAAAGTTCACTAAGGGTGTGTTTGTGCCACCTAGACAATAGAGAGAATGGGAATGAGGATGATTTTCCGTGTTTGGGCCACCAAGAATCATTCCCCCATAATAGCGTTTTCCCAAAATCACCTTTTTCATTCTCTTTCTTACTACTTTTTATTCTTCCCACAACCACTTTTATACATCATATCACTATTTTTTACTCTCATCATACTCGTTATTTTATTTTTCCCATAATCATTCACTTTCATATTCTTCCCCTAATCCTCATTCCCTTCATAATCATTCTCATTTCCCTTCTCCAAACATCCCAAAATTATCTCTTGATGCCGTCATTGAGATGTATGACTCTCTTTGTCGAGTGATAGGGCGGGACCTTATGCAACGGATTTAAAACAAAAAAAGGTGACATTTCCTTTAAGTGTAAGCTGAGTGAAGGTAGGCCCATTGATGTTGTTTAAATTGATTTTAGGGAGTGAAAGTGATTCTGTTACAGCAAATAATACTTAATTATTAAAGTGAGAAAACAGAGTTTGAAGAGATTTAATAGGGCATTGTGGACTTTGGAGAGAATCCCATCTAGAAAGTGGCAAGCTTTATAAAGAGAGTCCACTTAGGGGGGCGGATTGCGTTGAAACAGTCTGCACATGGAAATGGGAAAAGTACTTTTGGGTTTTGTTAGACAAGTTCCTGGTTGCTTCTTTTCGAGCTTTATGTTTTGCCACTTGGCTTCATCTTTAGGCTGAATTTTGATATTCAGATTTGAAGGACTGCAACACTCATATAACCGTTAGCGGCTTTGATCTTCTTAGCTCGTTTTTTAGAGTTCTTAGGCTAGTGAATTGAGTTTCTATAGCATGGACACTGAAAGTGAAACATTTGATCTTTTTTTTCCAGAAAAATCATGAGTTTGTTAATCTCATGATCTTTATAAACACGACCTGTTGAAATCTACCTCATTATATACCATTTACAAACCTTAATGAAGTTCAAGGCGCACAAACGAGCTTAGGCGCAAAGTGAAAAAAAAAGTGAGTTTTTTTGTGAGGTGCACTAAATATAAGAATATTCATAAAGAATCGAAAACGTAATCGAAAAAAATATTCTAAACGGTTAGTATTATTTTCTTAGTTAATTATTAAAAAAAAAAAAAAAAAAACCAAACCACAAGGCCAAGTGCTAGACCAGCGGTTTGAGTTTAGGCGTGCCTGAGCAAACGTTTCAAAACACTGGCTATAGAACTGAAGTATCTGCAATTTGTTCTATTGCAATCTAATGATATTTAAATGACCACTTTTGTCTTGCCAAGGTATTTTCTAGGGGGTGTTTGGGATTTGGTGTTGAGAGAGGAGAGGAAACATCAATCTCCAAACAAGTATTTCTTATCTTCAAATCACTTTACTTCCTCTTCCACTTTCTCTCCTCTTCTCTTTTCAACTCCAAAATCCAATCATCCCCTAGTCCCATGTCATGAACTTTGAATATTAGGGAAAATTCCGATTGGTTAATTGGAAGCAATGGAACTGGTTTGATTGAAAAGGCAAAAATTATGAACTTTTAGTTAATGGAGTGGACTTGGTTTAGAAGTTGAAAGGTTACACAGATAATGGAAAGAGCAATACATTCCCACTATCTCCAACTCCAACAGGAAGAGGCAATTGAATCAAAAGTTCTCATTTAATATCAACTTAATTAATGGACCAAGCAAACCCCACAGTAGTTGCCTCTTCAGTTGACTAATGGCTCTAACATTCCTTTATATATTGAATTTCCACTTTCCACAACCGCCCTTTTTGTTTCTCACCCTCACTTTATTTGTTAAGATGCCACCAATCTCACGATATTTCGAGGTTTCTCTTTAAAAGTTTTGTATAGTTTATTAGGTGAAAATACATTTTTAATCTCGAAATGATTTAATCCATGCATTGATAGATTTCCAATGATTAAGTCCACGTCATTAGAAGAGGAGGATGATTTAATTCATGAAAAGAACCATCATAAAGTGATTCAATTGGTCAAAGAAGATCTTGGTTGATGGGTTCAATCCATGGTGGCCACCTACCGAAGAATTAATTTATACTGATTTCCTTGGCATTCAAATGTTGCAGGATCACTGTGACATTAGTCGAAGTGCGTGAAAACTGGCTCAGGCAGTCACAGATATTGAAGAAAGAAAAAAAAATCTATGAAAATTCTTTTTCAATTTGAATTGATACATTCAATTTGTCACAAATAAGATACATTATATGTTTAGAATTTTATGGAGATTATTGTTAGGATATTAATCATAGGAATATTTATTAACATTGTTCCTTATTGTTATGCTAGGTGTTTTATTATGATTAATCTTTGGGCTTTCTTATATCGAGTTTAATCTTACTCCCAGCCTCAGACATAACAGTTGAGTTTACAACGGGAAAAGATGTGAGTATTTTTTTAGATATGTTATTAGAATTCATGTCTCAATGCTAAAGCTCCAAACCCATTGTTGTCATTAGTTGTTGAGTTGACTATCAAAACCACTTTATTGGTGTTAAGTTGAATAATTTACGGCCATTTAATAAAAATTTAATCATGATGGCCATTGGCCAGTATAGTCCTACCCAAATAAAGTACAATTTTTTTTTAATAAAATTTAATGGCTATTTTTAGGACAGTTGGAACTTGCCAATAGAATAAAATTGTGAGTTGTGACAGAAAAACGTAAATTTTGATTGTTTTGTAGCTAGACTAGAAATGCAGACAAATTCTTATTTGGGAGTGTTTATGTCAGGAAGGCCTGAAGTTTTTTTTTAAATTGCTTGAGATTTACAGATTCCACTTTCACAAAGAAAAGTGGGTTTAAATGGAACCACTTTCTTTGCCACTTAAGGAATTCTCCACTACTTTGCAAGATTTCCACTTAGTTTTAAAATAGGGTTATGCCTCAAACACAGTTCTCCCTCTCAACAGTTCTTCCACTAGTTCCCTTTCTTAATTACGCCAAATTTGTCAGCACCAGTATTAATTTCTCTCCATTTTTATTTCTGTTTAATGCTTGCCACTTGGTTTCCTGTAATCTTCTTGTTAACTATATGCCTCGTTTATTATTGCAAAAAGAAGTATATGCCAGTATATACCTTGGTTAGTGGTTATTTATGACATTAGCTTAGAGTTATTGAGTTCGAATACTATTTCTTTTTTACTTTAATAACAGTTGAGGAAAGGTCTTCAAGGGGTGGTGCGGTGGTTAAAGGCTTGGACTTTAAAGGTCTGCTTCCCTCAAAGTCTCAAGTTTAAGATTCACTTGTGACATTTATTTGTAGACACCTCTCGTGTCTCCATTCCTTCGATATCTAACCTAGGAATGGACGTGGTTGCCCATGGAGCAAAGTTTCGATTTTCCAGTTTAAAAGTTCAAAAATTTATATATATATAAAACGAGGAGAGGGAATTTGAACTCATAAGGTTATGGACACAGACTTATACCAGAGCTATGCACTTATTCACTATTAAGATTGAATATCATATTAATTCTAGCTGACATTATTCACTATTAAGATTGAATATCATATTAATTCTAGCTGACATTAATAGTTCATGTTCATGGGTTGAAATTCATAAATGAAATGAATAAGACTACACATTAGTGAAAATATTAATAATAAAAGAAAGATTGAATATACCTTCGAGCTTTTTGCACACAAGAATATAATTCTAGCGGTATTATGTAGAACCTAGTAATCAAGAGGTTATAGATCCGAATCTCCCACCTCAATGTTGTTGAATCAACTTGAGCTTTTTAGAGTTGGAGATAGATTTGATATTTCTTATGCCTTGTGAATAAGAGATGGAACTACAGTAGATTGGTCTATGTTTTGCTGTCCTGTGCAAGCAACCATTATCTCCTTTCCAAGAGAGATGCATGAAAATGGATTTGAAAATTGCAGTTTAATAGTCCAACCATCACGAGAAGAAAAGTCGAAATTCGGATGGGAGACTTTTATAAGAGATGGAGTTGGAATTGATCTGTAACTTGATAATTGGTCTTTGTTGTGCACTTGTGCTGTCCCATTGATACCAACAAACAAATATTCTCCACTAACTTTGTTCAATAGGGCTTTGTTGCAGCTTTTGAAAGAGAGAGATTTTAAAGGTTTTGAAGACAAGAAATAACCATAGAGATGTGAAAACTGAAAACAACTGAAGTTTATGTGTAGATATGGCAGACAGAAACTAGACACTTTTACTACCAAGCTACTTTCCAAAGTACATTTTATTGTGACAAACTCCTCTTTTTATGTAACAGGATCTGTTTCATAGAAGTTGGGTCTGGAGGAGTACAAAAATGGGAAAATTATTTAACCCCGTTTGATAACCATTTGGTTTTTGAAATTTAAGTCTATTCTTCCTCGAATTTCCTACATTGTGTTCTACCCTTACTACAATATATATATATATATCTTTTCTTAAGAAAATAGGTGAATACTAACCAACTTTTAAAAATAAAAACGAACTTTTAGAAGTTTTATTTTTTTTCTTCAAATTTTGGTTTGGTTTTTATAAGTATAGGTGAGGGGTAGATATCCAAGTAAGAAAAAACATATGGTAAGATAGTTATAAGCTTAAATTTCAAAAACAAAAAACAAAACCAAATGGTTATCAAACGGGGCCTTAGTAACGTGCTCTTTGTTAACCCCTTTTATATATATTAATGAGTGTTTGAGTCAGCCTAAGCCTAATGTGACTATTCCCACGGAATAACCACCTGACCCTACAATAATTGATTGTCTAAACAATCTATAAAAAATTAATTCTTATTTAAATGGATTAGAACCCAAAACTTCTTAGTTCTTTAAGATTTTCTTTGACTCTAAATCAACCCCGAATAGTTATGTTTAATCAATTGAGTCATGCTCAGATTTAACAAACAACTTTTTAAAGGCCATTTTAAGGGGAGGGATAGAGAGAAACTTTGAACTTGTGATCATTAAAGTTGTGGAGATTATGATTTATAATGACAGAGAACTTTTCTTACCTTTCCCCACTCTGATATGGGTTTGAGGGCTTGATCAATTTCTTATTCTTGGGTTAAATTAAGTTACATTTTAATTTTCTTTTCATGGATTCTCTGCTCTTATCCATTTAATTTGTTAAATTTTTAAGACAATTTACCTCTCTTGTTACAGATGAAACGTGGCAGAGTTGTGGCTTTCTGGCTTTCTTTTTCCAGAGGATCACTAGAATCTGAGAGCAGATGGATTGGGAGCCACAACATTAGAAAAAAACAGGTACAAACAAAGATGAAATCCACCCAAAAAGTGAAAAGTGAAGGTTAAAGTTAATAAAATAATAAAAATACAAGTGGGAGCAAATGCCAATGCATTGTTACAATTAAACCCACCACCAAAATCTAAATTATGCACCAAATAAAAGTTGTATTGTGTTGCTTTGTCCACTGTTTATCACCAATAAATGTGCTTCTTGATTTTGCTTCTAAGCTTATCCAGTTTCTTTCTTTCTTTCTTTCCTTGCTTTATTTTTTGTGTTTGGAATTGGATCTAGGATATCTATGATATCAAGGTCAAATAAGCACTTCAAAATTGTTGCTTTTGGAATGACCTCACTTCTACTCTTTGATAGTAGTATTCTAAAAGATTCTCTCATCTATTTGGCCATCAAAATCTAATTGGCTTATAACTAATTTGTATTTCTCTCAGTTATAATATTCTACAGGTACTCTAAACACAAATTATTATTATCTATATTATGTTAATTTGCACTCCAAATACAGTTTATTATAACTTCGTGTGATACAGTAGTTCATATTATAATAACCTACCATTTATAAATGTACTTTAAAGAAAAGTAGCGGACATATGGTTTAGGGGAATTTGCATGTATATTACAATAAGGCAAAAAAATTACATAAATAGCAACTTTTTGAAAATATTTGAAAATATAGCAAAATCAGATTTATAAACTTCATCGATAGACTCCATCAATAGATTCTATCAATAGTGTCTGATAGACTCCATCAATAGTGTTTGATAGAGTCTATAAAATGAAAATCGTTATATTTGCAATATTTTTAAAAAGTAGCTATAATTCTAATATAGAGTAGGAAATTTGCTATGCAATGCAAATTCCCTATGATTCAAGTAATTTTATGTTCGTAATAATGAGATAATTTTTGTTTTTTTTTTTCATTTAATAAAGATATATAAAGATGATTTATTGTCGTATGAGATACAAATTAACAGATGTGTGTGATCGGTAGTAGAAATTGTCTTGGTTCGTACTCCTTTTTATTGCTTTGTTGTATACGTTTATATCATCTAACCAGATAAGATCATGTAGTAGTGATGGATGACAAGTAAATATTATTTCTTTATATTAATAAAACACAATAGAATTTTGTAACTTTTGAACTATTTCTTTTTCTATGTGAAAAGGCAATTGATTTGAGAAGGTTTTCGTCATATTGTGAATAAAAAACGATATCACAGAGTATATATTCATTTCAACTCATTGATTAAAAAAAAAAAAAAAAAAATACAGTCTGCAATTTTTAGAAGTTAATTATTGTTTTTTCAAGCGGGGTTGGTTTAGTAATCATTTATTATTTGGGTAATTTGCATGTATATTATAATAAGGCAAAAAAATTACATAAATAGCAAAAAAAAAAATAAAAATATTTGCAAATATAGCAAAATCAGATTTTATAGACTCCATCAATAGTGTCTGATAGACTCCATCAATAATGTCTGATAGGCTCCACCAATAGTGTGTCTGATAGACTCCATCAATAGTGTCGTCTGATAGACCCCATCAGTAGTGTCTGATAGAGTCTATCTATAGTATCTGAAAAAAAGTTGTTATATTTGCAATATTTTTAAAATGTTGTAAAATTCTAATATGGGGTAGGGAATTTGTTATATTGTGCAAATTTCCTTATTATTTTTTATTTAAAATTAAATCGCCAAAAAATAATAATAATCTGTTTTTCCCAATTTTCTCCTTTTTTTTCAAGTTTGCTAATTGCTATAAGTTCTGTTTTTCCACATATCCCCTATTTCTCTCTCATTTTTTTAAGCCCACGTATTTCTCTTTCCTTAAGGTCATTTCATTTTACTAAAAAAACAGCAAACATGTTTATTTATACAACTTTTAACACACTTTTTTCTTTTTTGAAAAAATAACCCAAAAAATAGTTTTTTTTTTTTTTTTTTTTATGAAAACACCAAAAAATTGTTGATATTTATGATAGGTGGTCGAAGAATCGAATTAGTAGGCATAAGGCATTACTGCCATTTCATTTTTAATGGTATTGAATTATTCCCTTCTATCCTTTTTTTTTGAGATTTATTCCCTTCTATCCTTAATTTCCTTTTTATGTATATATTCTCTTAGCAAATAACAAAATTTATATTCTTTATATTTTCTTCTTTTTCTAGCATCACAAATCTTTATCAGTAGCAACCATTGAACATTCTTTGTAAAAAAACAACTTTCGATGTTGCCAACTTTTTTTCTTTTTTGTTGATATAAGAGAGATTTGCATGTTTAGACCATCTTTAGAAAGTAATTGCAAAATTATTCTTCTATGAGAATATTAGCAAAAATAAA
>JBBMEF010000025.1:1821014-1838946 GCA_037832685.1 Sicyos baderoa
AAGGGTAGGGGTACAATGGTAAAATATATTTTCTATATTTAATAAATTTAATTAAAAAAAAGAAAGTAGACACACATCTTAACCCTAAAAAGAAGTAGACATTTGTTTAATTTATTTGCTAAATGTAGACAATTTCCTAATTTTCTCTTTAAAAAATATGTGGTTCCACCTCAAAACTAATTGACAATGAATGGAATAACTATATCTCTGTTATATTGATGTTAGACTCTCATTCTAGAAATTCAATTCTACCAACAAAGAGAGAATCAGACCTAAGAAAGAAAATTTAACTATTAAAAAAAAAACATCTATTTTTAAAGTGGGTTATTTCCGATTAATCTTATTCATCATGTTTTTAAAATAAAAAATGACTTTTTGCATTATATTGCTCACCATTTTTTAAATTGAAACAAAACAAATGTGTCAATTTTACTTGCCCATTGTTCTACGTTGTTTGACAACTAGCCCAAAGCTCTCTCCTTTTACTCTCTTTCTCTTTCAATCCGTTTTCCCACTTAATAAACCAAATCATAGAGAATTAAAGATGGGTTTTATATAATTAATTCTCAAAATAATTGAACAGCGAAAATAATGGAAACCAAAAAAAAAAAACCCGTCAAATTTTACGATTGGAGCCAGGAATTTTCCATTGATTTCTCTGCAAATAAACCCCATTACAGATTTATTGCTCCCCTTCTCAGCATTTTACCAATTCAAAGTCTAAAGAACAATAAAATTGAAAAAAAAAAAAAAACATTAAATTAATTAACCTTAAATTCAAGAAGTGATCGGAAACAGAGGCAAAAGCTGCGGCGGCTCCGATTCTTTAGGAGTGGTGGCCGGCGACGGGTGCAAATAAAATCCCTTTTCTCTAATGGCTTTAGCCTCCGCTTCTTCGTCCACCGTCGGATTCTCCGGAGCACAATTCAACGGCTGCGATCGGCGGAAGGGATCGGGAGTCAACGGCGTGACGGGGCTGAGAGTCAACGACGGAAAATCGAGCAAACTAGGGGAAAGAATTTCATTTCTGGGCGAGAATCCGGCGAAAACGGGGTTGATTTTGAGATTCTTAACGGCGTTTCTGCGTTCGTAGAGCTTGAAATTGGAGAGTTGGCGTTTGGGAATGGGTTTAATGGGCGGGATGTGGGTTTTGGAAGGCGGGTCGGGTTGGGAAATATGGGTTGCGGTTTCGGGGGATCCGGTGAGCATTTGGACTACTTGTTTGAAGGAAGAGGTATCGGCTTGTACGAAAGTGGTCGGGTACGGGTTAGTGGATTCGGATCTGGTGATGATTTTGGGCTGCGGCGGCGGCGGATGAAGTCCATTTGCGGTGGCGGGATTTTGATGGGGTTTTTGAGAGATTTTCATTGATGGGTTTTTCTTTCTTTTTTTTTTTTTTTTTGAGAGAAGTGAGATTTCAATTGGGAAATTTGTTAGGTTTGTGTTTGGTTTTGAGACTTTATATTCCAACACTTTTCACGCGCGACTAATAGCGTTTCTTCAGCACTTTCTTTTTTTCTTTTTAGAAATTAAGCACTTTCTTTTGGTTCCTTGCAGAGGTAAAAGATAAAATATAAATTTAGTCGAAAAAAAAAAAGTTATAGAATAATCACGATTATTTTAAAAACTAAAGTTTAGTCCTATAATAGGAAGAAATATATAAATTTTTAAATTAAATTTTCATGATTTTTAAAAATTATAATTTAATCATATAATTTAATTATGATTCAATTGATTAAAGAGAGTTTTGATTTACATAAATAGATGAATTCAATCCATGATAACCACTTACTTAGAAATTAATTTCTTATAAGTCTTTTTGCATCTAAATGTTATAAGGTCAAGCAGTATATTTCGTGACATTAGTCGAGGTGCACAAAAGTCGGTCTGAATAAATAATTTTCAAGTACTTAATCTGTTACCAATTAAAAATAGTGAGTAACTTTTAACTTTTATCAAACTATAGAACTAAACTATGTATTTTTTACGATAAAGACTAAACTCTAATTTTTTAATCGATAAAAACTACATACTAACTTCTTCTTTTTTTACCATTTACTTTTTCCCCCAAATTAGCCATAAAATTACACCAAATGTGAAAAAAAAAAAAAAAAAAAAAAATCAATTATTTCGTTCAAATAATTCAAATTTTGAATGTTCGAAGTCCCTCTTTTACCCTCTTATTACTTGGAGCATTTAAGGATCAAAATCTGTGTCCTATTCCATTATTTATAGATAAAACAACCAGTATTACAATTTTAACGTTACTTCGCAATTATTTAATTAGGTGACAGTTGAAGAATTACAGTTAATGACCATAATTTAAATTATTGGTTTGAAGCTTTTGCAACAAAAACAAATAAAATCCGAAGCCTTTAAAACTTGAAAATTGTTATATAAAACCACAAATTGGATAGATGTTTGTTTGTTTGATTTTTATTAGATTTTTTTAGTGTGTTTAAATTTTTTTTAAGTACAAATTGGAAAAAGACATCAAACCCTTGAATTTCTAATGTTGAAATAGAATACTATCCATCAAAATAACCAACCATTCAGCTTTTGTTTGAAAAATTAATTATTGCACAAAGTTACAATGTCTTGATGGATTTTGTATTTCTAATCAGTGACAATCATTATCAATAAACGAGGTCATCATAAGTTCAAATGTAACTTTGAGAAATGGTTTTTTTTTTTTTTTTATGTTTGTGACTGTCCGGGCCAGCTTGCGTGCATAAGCGCACCTCGACTAATGTCACGGAGCATATCGCCTGACCCTACAACATTTGGATGCCAATGAAATGGTATTAATTTGAAATTAATTTTTAGGTAGGTGGCCACCATAAGATTTGAACCTATCCACTTTGAGAAATGGATTCTCAATCTTTGCGAGCCTATATTTGTAAAGGCTACGATAATGACTTGTGCAAGTGTCGTAAATACAGATATTTATTTCGCGATCTGTAAAATTAATATTTATTGCAATTTAATTAGTGCATTAATACTCATTATTTATTTATTTGTAAAAAATATCATTGATTATATTAATGTCGCTAACCTATTACTCATTTGGCTAAATTCGAACTATTCTAGTGTAGGCAATATGTGAAGGTGAGCTTAACTTAGTGATAACTGACAAATATATTACAGATTAAAAATTTGTCGATTCAATTACTTAGTAACCAAAAGGTTATAAGCTTAAATTCCCCACTTAAATATTCATATGTTTTAGTACAAGTTGAGAGAGCGAAATCACAAACCCTACAAAGAGAATATTACTGCACTCAATTAAATGAAAGTTAAATATTGATTATCTAAATGAACACGTAACGATGATGTTGAACTAGATTACCACCAAGCCGTCTCTTTCGGTCACACCCAAATGTTACTAAATTGAAAGAAAAATTGCTTGCCCTGTATAAATGTTCCAAAAAAGAAGCTACACAATATGATTTATAAGTAGAATGTGAAAAGTCCAAAGTGGAAAATAGTAATTGGGCCTGACGTTACATTTCTTATGGGTTTCTCCAGTAAGAATTTCCCCAAAGCCCGGCCCAATATTTAACATGGGCCACCGTGTTGATGGGCTAACTCATACCCTTGGCTAATGCTAAAAGGACGGTCACGATTAAATCTGTGAAAAAGGGTTTCCTTTTTCTGTTCCAAAAAACATCATATCTTTTGAAAATGATTAAAGTTTGAATTTAAATTCTCTCACTTTCGCAAAGTGGCCCACCAGTAATTGACACTTAAATGTCATAAATTTTCTACCTTTTCAAATGTTATCATTCTACTAAAATAATTTCTATAATAATAAAAATAATTTTCACATTTTCACTCGAATATTGTAATTTTGTTAATAGTAATTGGATGCGGATTACAATTTCATTTGGGAGCTTTAAGATGGACTTAAAAAATAGGGGAATTTGCATGTATACTACAATAACGCAAAAAAATGGCATAAATAGCAATTTTTTTAAAATATTTGTAAATATAGCAAAATCAGATTTATAGACTCCATCGATAGTGTCTGATAGATTATATCAATAACATCTGATAGACTTCATCAATAGTGTCTGATAGACTTCATCAATAGTGTCTGATAGACTTCATCGATAGTGTCTGATAGACTCTATCAAAAACAAGTTGCTATATTTGCAATATTTTTAAAAAGTTGTTATAATTTTAATGTAGAGTAGAAAATTTGCTATAGAGTGCAAATTCTCTAAAAAATAAAGCCAACAAAAACTTTTTATTATTTATTTATTTTATTTAAGAGAAGTGTTTCTATTAGCTGCCTAATCACCACGTAGGACAAACAACAGAGTGAGAACCCACTTTAAATCGTAATTTCATTAATTAGATGAAAAAGAACCTAAAAATATCATTTAGTTTTTTTTAGTACAAAATATCATTTAGTTTAACTTTTGAAAGAAAAAAAAAAAAAAAAAAAAACTAAATTCGACTTAGGCATCCGAACCCATGCGGCTCACATCATACCATATCTAGATTATTATTTATCAATCTAATTTCACAATTAGTTACGATAAATATTTTGACATCTAAGGATTATTATTATTTTTTTTTTTTTTGAAACAAGACATCTAAGGTTTACTTTGCCACAATTCAAAAGAAATACATTCGATTAAAGAGATAAACTTAAGTTCATACGCTAAAATTGAACACTTACAAATATAGTCATAAAAATAAAACTTTAAAAGGCTAGAAATCAAATTGATACTTAAGACGTGCTTGTTTGTCCAAACTAAACAGCATTGCAGCATGATGGTCAACAAGTTAAACTTTAAATTATATTAATATTGTTGGTCTCGAGATCGAATTCTAATTGGTACACTAAAAAAAAAAATTAAAGATGATTAACATTTAATATTTACTAACCATCCATAAAAAAAATCACATCCAAACACGATATTATAACCATTCAAAATAACTTATCATTTATAACCAATAATTTTGTAATCATTTATTTGTAACTTATTTTTAATCATTCATTTTTAACTATCCAATTAATTTTTTATTTTAAATCTATATCCAAACAAGTTACTATCTATAGCTTAAAAAGGAAAAAAAAAAAAAATCACATTCATATACATTTTTGTTGCAACTTCTCCATAAAAAATACATCAAAATCAACTATTACAAAAACTACAATTTTCTAATTACTTAAATAACTCTTTATCCAAATCCTTCCTAAAATTCAATAGTATTTACTTTTTATTACTTAAAAACAATAAAACCATGTCATTTAAAATACATCAGTAGTTTAATATGTATTTTAATGTTGCAAAATAAAAAAATACAATACTGGTAGCAGTATCCGTGCAAACCGTACAAAACAAAAATACGGTATAATTCCACAAAATTCTCGTAATTAAAATTAAATTCCAACCTTTATATCTCTCCCTTGTCATCGTCGTCACATCTCCCTCACTGTAGCTGTACAAAACCCCTTCCCTAAAAATAAAATACAATGGAATCTTATTTTACAAAATACGTAATTTAGCTAAATTACGATCCTCCATTTAATCCAAAGGTCAGCCTTTAGATTCTTTCTGGGTTTTTCTTACTTTTTAATTTACTGCTTGATTTGGGGGAAAATGGTTGTTTGGATTCTGGTTTGAAAATTAGTAAAAGGGTTAATTATTTGGCTTATTTTTGTTGTGGTTGTTGGGTTTTTTTGTGCAATTGTTTTTGTTTAGTTTTGTTTTCAATTGGGTGTTTATTTATTAGGGATCTCTGTGTGGGATTTGCCAGGCTCTTACTCAACTGGGAGTTTGACTTTGAAACCAAACTTACTGGAAGGATTCATATTTCTGTATCTGGATCCAAATTTTGATTATTTATGGTGGTTTTTTTTTTGTGGGTCTCAATGATTCTTCATTTTGATGGAACATAGAATGTTTTTTTCTTAGTTTTCTTTGATGGGGTTGAAGAAATCAAGCTTTTTGGGCCATTTAATTCATCATCCAACTTGATTTTAGTTCTCATTTAGAGCAGAAGGGAGTGGAAATCAAGAAGTTTTGTGGTTTCAAGATCTAGGATTTCATCAATGGATGAAGAGGCTAATTCTTGGCTTAGGAGGACCAAGTTCTCTCCTACAGTTTATCAACGATGGGATTCATCTAGATTGAGCCTTGCTCCTCTCTTCCTCGACCCGCCTCGGAATTCAGGCTTGAAATCGAGACCTCAATCGAGTTCATCCGAGCAGAAACAGAAACAGAAACCAAATCCTGATATTTTGAAGATCCATAAAAGTTTCATATCTAACAAGCAAAGGTCTCTGTCTCCTCTCCCTGAGAGAAACCTTTCTGAAGTTTTCAAGGAAGCTAAATCTGAGAGTAAGAGATTTTCAACTCCAACTCCTCAACTTAGAGTTAGAGATAGAAGAAAGGATGTCAAGAACAAGGATCCTCAAGATTCAAAATCTGCTAAAGGGAGTGGTAAGTCAAAGTTCAGGAAGGATTCATCCTGGACCAAATACTTCGATTCCGGTGGTGGACGAGTCACCGCGGTCGAATCGGCCGATGATTGGAGTGTAGACCTCTCCGAGTTGTTGATTGGATTGAGGTTTGCTCATGGAGCTCACAGTCGTCTTTATCATGGAAAATACAAGGATGATCCTGTTGCTGTTAAGCTTATTCGAGTGCCCGACGACGATGAAAATGGGATGCTTGCTTCTCGATTGGAGAAGCAATTCACCAGAGAAGTTACTCTTTTATCTCGTCTTCGTCATCAGAATGTTCTAAAAGTAATTCAGTTTCTAGATTTTAGATCATGTTTTGAACTTTAGGAACTATAGAGGAACTGTTTGTTGAATGTTTGTTTATATTCTCTCTTGCAGTTTGTAGCTGCTAGTAGGAATCCACCAGTGTACTGTGTCATTACTGAATATTTGTCACAAGGATCATTAAGGGGATACTTGCTCAAACTTGATCATCAATCTCTGCCTTTGCCAAAACTGATTGCATTCGCTTTAGATGTTGCTCGTGGCATGGATTACATTCACTCGCAAGGCGTAATTCATCGGGATCTTAAACCTGAGAATGTTCTTATTGATGAGGACTTCCACTTGAAAATTGCAGATTTTGGTATAGCTTGTCCGGAGGCCTTTTTTGACCCGTTGGCTGATGATCCCGGAACTTATCGATGGATGGCACCGGAGATGATCAAACATAAACCTTATGGTCGAAAGGTCGATGTGTACAGCTTTGGGCTTATGTTGTGGGAAATGGTGGCTGGTGCTATTCCTTACGAGGATATGACTCCCATTCAAGCTGCCTTTGCTGTTGTGAATAAGGTCAGTTTATTGATCACATTTTTCTTGTTTAGCTTTATCATGTGAGTCATGGTTTCTGGTTGATTCATGTTGGTTGGTATACTAAAATTTACTCAAATCCATCAATTTTTGGATTGGTCGATGATTTAGCATGATTTAACATAGTATTAGAGCAGGAAGTTATGCCATTTTCTCTCCAATTAAAATTGAATTCTATTTGAAGGAAACATTGTTTGTTATAATTAGTTTTACTCCAACCTATCACCTTAAATTTTGGGTTGATCGTTGATTTAAAGTGATCCAACAATACATATTCTATGTTTACTTTTGGAAGTTCACATGTTCCATGTTTATGTTGTATTGTTGTTGTATATTCTCTATTCTTTCAAACAAAACTTATAGAAATGTGGGGTTTTGGTTATTCAGAATGCTAGGCCTATTATCTCAAGTGATTGTCCATTGGCAATGCGAGCTTTGATCGAGCAATGTTGGTCGGTAAATCCGGAGAAGAGACCTGATTTCTGGCAGGTTGTTAAGGTATTAGAGCAATTCGAGTCTTCGCTTGCCCGTGACGGGACGCTGAATTTGGTAGGGAACCCTCTGTCTAGTTTCCAGGACCATAAGAAAGGGCTTCGCCATTGGATTCAAAAGCTTGGCCCTTTGCATCCTGAAGCCTCATTTGTACCCAAACCCAAATTCTCATAATGCAGTGTTATTACATAGCTTTCAATAGTTCCTTGCCTTGCCTAGCCAAGTTAGTTTTTTGTTTTTGTAATTAAACTAAACGTTGTTCCCTTCCCATTTTTTGGCACTTGTTTATCATGAATTTGTGTATTTAGTATAATACTTGTTCCCTTGAGCCCCTGGTTTGATTCTGTTCGATTTGGTTTGGTTCTAGTTATACCAACGGGTCAATATGGGATATGATCAAATTGTTGAATATCTTACATTGAAAAGATGGGGAGACTAATATGGCATATGATCAAATTGTTGAATATCTTACGTTGAAAAGTTGGGGAGACCTTCTAGCATTCATAAGATGGATGGATTAGAGCCCATCTAACTTAAACTGAGTATTAGATTTCATTTAACATAAACAAGTATTCGGTTGAATAAACAATTTTTTTTTTGTTGAAATTGGAGTCAGATTCAAGATGGTGTGACATTGGAAAAATGACTTCACTATTATTTTAAGAAAGTTGGACTACTCATCTCACTATCTCATGCTATCTAAAATGATATCAAAACTCATCACATTGAAACGAGTGTGCTGCCTAATTAAAATGAAATTGTGATCTAAGCAACAACTATGCCCTTTCCCTTTGTGATCACATTCTCATGCTCAATTCTTTGTTTGAGAAGGGTTAACATTATGTCTGTTGTCTGATGAATATGAGTCTGTTTGTTTGTTCTATTTAGGGAGAATGAATTCAGACATCTTTGGACATCTTTCTAATAATGTTTTTCTTTGGTCTTGTCTATAACAACTAGGAATCTTCTAGTAGCAAGAGTGGGAACTGCACCCATTTCATGTAATACAAACCGTTTCTCTATGAAATGACATTTTTTTTTTCTTCGTGAGTTTATGCACACTCAAACTATTTTTACGAGATATATCTTTTGATCTTGTAATATTTATTATTTATTTATGGTTAGTTTTTCAAAATTCTCTTTAACAATATATATGATGATAGTTAAAGGGAAAAAAAAAATCATTTTTAATAGTATAATAGGAGTTTGGGTGATTCCAACTAAAAATCATTTTTAATCATTAGCTTATTTCTTTTAATTTATATATATATATATATATATATATTTTAGAAAGCAGACAAAGGTTGATTTATGCATTAAATGGACAATCACAACTGTGATGTGACAAAATGAGAGAAATATCTTTGCATGCTAATAATGCAAAATGACCCAAAAATCCACTGCCTCCTAGTAACCAAAATCCTTTTTGCTACTTCTTTCTCTTTTCTTTTCAACCATTGCTTTAATATTCTTCTGATTTTAATCTATATTTATATATTGGGATTGTGGTTATTTGTACGTTAAATCTCCCAATTTTGGGTGGAATATATATTAATTACGACACTTACTTTACCCTACACAAAATTAATTTGCTTTTATGCATTAAATGGACAATTAATTAACCTTTCTGATCTGATAAATTGGGAGGATTGTCTTTGCACACAAATAAAATAATCTAATTGGTAAAAAAAAAAAGACTTCTTAACATTTTAAAAAATATGATTTCAATCATTTTCCTTACCTCAAAATATTGTAAATTAAGACATATTTGTAAAAATAATTAAGATGAGTTGGCGTAGACAATAAATATATACATAATGACATCTTGAATAACTTAAAAATCTTTAGGTTTATTCTTAATCGATAATAATATTGTTGCTTTTTAAAAAGATGTAAATATTATTGTCATAATTTTTTGAATATTTCTTTAAAATGGTTAAATAAAAAATCTTGTAATTTACAATACATTTAAATGTCAATTGACTTGTGTTCATTTTGGTATATTATTATACTTACTTTATATTAACTAATTTTAACTACTATATAGATAAATATTTTATTTTTAGACTTAGTAATGCCCACCTAACCATCACAAGCAATATATAGTTTGTTTGTCAATCAATTCAATTGCTTGGTTTGTTGAATAATCTGACAAAATATTTATAATTTTAATAATGTTATTATATTTTTATCCAAAAATTGAAGTTGCTATTATATGTAGTTATTTTACGCCACAAGCATAACAACAACTGTTCGAAATTTGTTTCATAAAATTGTGACCACTAATTTTGTCAATAATGATCCATTTACTTTGGCCACTTGTGATAACTGTTTGTTTTAGAAGGATAACAACTAAATTGAGGGATATAATTGAGATAAGCCATGTTGATTAATGATTTGACACCATACAATTAAAATTTAATGGTAATTTGGGTGCATCTCGGGTAGCACTCCTATCGTGATATCATTCATTTAGAGTTACACATCTTTTTTTTTTTTTTTTTTTTTTTTTAAATTTTGTTTTTATAATAAATATAAAGTAAAAAAATAGATAAAATGTGTGACATCAAATGTGCCACCTGAATGATATCATAGTTTGGGTGCTATCCGGGGTGCACCCAAATCTTTATCTTAAAATTTGACTTTGAAAAACCAATCCAAACAAGCTCAAAGATATAGAAGAAGTTGAAAAGTAACTCTATAAATTATTTTAAGTGATTGCAATAATTTATTAATTGAGTGGTTTTTTTTAAGAGGAATTGTACATGTTTATTTGCAATTCGTGCACAAAACAAAAATCAATTAATTTTTTTAAAATATAAATTAGAAGAGAAATACCACAAATTAATTAAGTTCTCTTCTCTTTTTGTTCAACATTTAGAAGATGGATTCCAATTAATAGCCTCAAAGTTATTATATAATTATTCTCTGGTTAACTACTTCGAGAATTTCTTGTTGTACCAAAAATAAATCCTTCATAATTTTTTAGTTATTTTTCTGTGCCAACACATCTTCTAGTGTTGTTTTTATAATTTAAAAATAACATAGGCTAATTGACATCTAAATCCATTAAACATTAGAAGATTTGTGATTCGAGTTAAATACCATTTTAAATAAATATTTAAAAAGTATGACAACAATATTTATATATTTTTAAAGGGAAATTGTACTGTATAGTCCAATTTTACAAAATATTTATAGGTTTAGGCAAATTTGAAAAAATTTACATCCATAGTCAAGTATACAGTATAAATAATACTCATCATACTGTATCATGTATTAGTTATTCAGTATAAAAAGTATAACTTTATACCGTATATTTGACTATAGTTGCTAAATTTTTTAAAATTTGCCCAATATTATAAATATTTTATCAATTTGATCTATTTGTGCAAAAACCCATTTTTTAAAAGCAACAACATAATTAATCAGTGTTTACTTTTTTGCTTATTATTATTTTTGGAGTAAACCAGTGTTGACTTCAAGTGATATGAATTATGATACAATAACTATGAGATTGGCGTCTGAAATCATCGTTATAATTAAAAGAAACATTTATTTTATTGACATTTTTAAAAGGAAAAAAGAGACGAGCAACCAATTTGGGCTGATTACATTTGCAAACAAAAAAAGGAAAAGTTATATTAAATGAACTATTTCCATAAAATAATTAAAAATGTAGATAAATTTTATAGTATTTACCTTTATAATTATTTATCTATTTTAAAATTACATTATAAATAGAGAATTCGTACTGTATAATAATTTTATGACTCTATATTAGAATTATAGCACATTTTTATCAAAAAATGGTTTATACTAATTTCAAGTGATTGAACTCAATCAACAATATTTGATTGAATTCAATCTATTTGTTAAGTGACTGAACTCATCAATTAATTACTAGTTATTGAATTCAATCACTAGAAATTTTGCTATAAATCATTTTTTAATAAAAGTGTGCTATAAATGCAATTTTTCACCTCATTTTTGGTATACATAAAAAACCCTTATAAATACTATTAAATTAATTATGTATTATAAATATTTTTTCATTTTAGCATTGTAAGAAAGTATGTAACCATACTCAATAATATTAATAATTATATTTATTAATATTTTAAAAATGATTGCATCATATATATATATATATTTTGTAGATTTGATTAATTAAAAATATATATTAAAAAAATAAAAAAATATATATATTTGGGCTAAGCCCATTTACCTTACTAAAAGGAAAAGACCCATGAAGCCCATTCGATATAAATCTTGATTTGATGATTTATAGATTTCACTACAAAAGTACAAAAGAAATATTTATAGATTTTAAGTCTAATGGAATTGAGTTAAAAAAAAGTCTCTAAATCAACATTTGAGTCTATTATTTGAGAGCGAGAGCAGTAATATTATTTATAATATTTCTTTTAAAAATATACAAATTATAATTAGATTTCTTAAAGTTCAGAAATTTAAAATAAAAAAATTTCAAAATTTATAGACTAAGTTAGACTTTTAAAATTAAAAGATCAAATAGAACATAACTCAAAGTTCGGGTAGCAAAATGATATTTTGCCCATAAATTTAATTTATAAATGGAAAATTTAGGTTAGAATAATAAGTTAATATAACTAAAAGTCCACCAAACATAATTTAGAGGAATTAAGTTAATATGGATTAACTTAATACTTATACCAAACACCTCCTAAATTTATGGAACGAAGACATGGGCCGGAACGTCTAAAAAAACGGGCCCAAAACCCGGCCTTTTTAATCACAGAGATCTAATTCAGCTATAAATAGAGCAAAGTCGGCCATTTACGGGTTTTGAAGGTCATTCGAGTTCTTGCAAGTTCCCCTTCTCTGAAACCCCACTTCCTTAGAAATACCTAACAAAAATGGACGAATACGAAGAATATGATCGGAACATGAACGACGACGAGGAGAATGACGACGAAGTTCACGACGAAGAAGAAGAGATCACTCAGGAAGATGCTTGGGCGGTGATTTCAGCCTACTTTGAAGAGAAGGGATTGGTCCGGCAGCAACTCGATTCCTTCGACGAGTTCATCCAGAATACTATGCAGGAAATCGTCGACGAGTCCGCCGACATCGAGATTCGTCCCGAATCGCAGCATAATCCCGGGCACCAGTCGGATGCTGCGGAGGTAATGTTTCGTGGAAATTTTGAGAGTTTTGGACGAATTGTGGTGTTTTATTTACTCCCTTGATGAACTTCACTCGAAAATGATTGTTATATTGTTCGAGTTTGTTGTTTGATGGGAGAGGATTAGAGTTTTAGTTCTGCCGAGTTAAATTTTTTGCCCTAAAATATCACACCGTGAAGCTTATTTACCACATTTTTGAGTAAATTGTCACGTTGGGCTTTTGTTAATCGTGGATAATGATATAGAGACAAAAGTTGAACATAGGCACTGAAATTATTATTTCAATCTTGTTTTTTCCCTCTCGTCCAGTGGAAGTGCTTCATTATTCGACGTTTGAAATAATTGTTAGGCTGTTTGGGTAATTTCATTGTAGAAATTGCTTTTCAAACTAATATTTTTGAACTGTTTTATGAAGTTTTTTTTTATTCAATCTCAATGCGTAATGAATATATTTTTTGGATCATGGTGTTTATCATGTTGAATTTTTTTATCATCAAGATTTGGTAGTTCTAGAAAATTTGAATATTTTTTTTTGTCATATGGTTTTCAGTTTGATGTTTTGGATTGAGCTAGCTGTTAAATGAAGTTTGGATTTCCATTCGTACTCACTAGATTAGAGAAAAAAGGGTTATGAAGAAGTTGGTGAATTTTGTATGCAGTTGGCTAATGCATTGTTTTTACTGCATTGCTTCTCCACGCCCAATAATGTAACCATAAAATCGAAGGATCTGTTTCCCTTCATGTCAATACTGATTAAATGTCCTATGCGCCGATGCCCACTCTTTTTCTTTGTATATTTAAAAAATTTCCTTTCTAAGCATCATTTTTTGTGGCTCTAATATGGTTGTGTATTATGTACAGACAATATACAGGATCGGCTTTGGTCAGATATACTTGAGTAAGCCTATGATGACAGAATCTGATGGAGAGACTGCAACACTGTTTCCTAAGGCTGCTCGATTGAGAAATCTAACATACTCAGCACCTTTGTACGTGGATGTCTCCAAAAAAGTCATAAAGAAAGGTCATGATTGTGATGAAGTTGCTGAAGCCCAAGATTTTGCAAAAGTTTTTATTGGGAAGGTTTGTTTCTAACACTGCATGGTACACAAATGTACCAAAATGAATTTGTATGCTAACCTTGAGTTGTATTTTCTTTAGGTTCCCATCATGCTCCGATCAAGTTATTGCACGCTCTATCAAAATTCTGAGAAGGATTTGACTGAGCTTGGGGAGTGTCCATATGATCAAGGAGGATATTTTATCATCAATGGGAGCGAGAAGGTTCTTATTGCGCAGGAAAAGATGAGTACAAATCATGTATATGTTTTCAAAAAACGACAGCCTAACAAGTACGCCTTTGTGGGAGAAGTCCGGTCTATGGCTGAGTCACAAAATAGGCCACCTAGTACCATGTTTGTACGGATGCTTTCTCGAACTAGTGCCAAGGGGGTAATGTACTCATTTTGATGATTTAGAACATCTTCGTCCTTGTTGAAGTAAATGCCGTTCTAAGTTCTAACATATTCTTCTTGCAATTCGTCAATGTTATTTCAGGGCTCTTCAGGACAATACATACGGGCCACTCTACCTTATATTCGAACTGAGATTCCGATTATTATCGTGTTTCGTGCTCTAGGATTTGTTGCTGACAAAGATATTCTTGAGCATATATGTTATGACTTCTCTGATACTATAATGATGGAATTGCTTCGGCCTTCCCTGGAAGAGGCTTTTGTTATCCAAAATCAGCAGGTCTCCCTTGTCTTCGATACTTGTCTGCCATCCTGCTCTCTCTCTCTCTCATGCTCACTCAGAACTCACAAATGAATTACAAGTTTAATGATTTTTTAAAATTAATCCAGTAACTTGTACTGACATGGTTGGTTGACATGGTTTCCACCACTGTAGGTTGCTCTAGATTATATTGGGAAGAGAGGTTCAACGGTTGGTGTGACCAAGGAAAAGAGGATTAAGTATGCATTATCTCAATAAATTTAGGTCTGTTGCATTATATTCTACAAGAACTATTTTAGCAGTTTTCAACTTGCTTGTTACATTGACGTCTCAGGTATGCTAAAGAGATCCTTCAAAAGGAAATGCTTCCCCATGTTGGTGTAGGAGAATTTTGCGAAACTAAGAAAGCGTACTATTTTGGGTATGCCACTTCTTCCCTGTTCTTTTTTTTTTAGTGTGTTTAAATAAGAAATTGATCAATATCTAATATTATTATTGTTCATTGTTGTTATCAACATTATTACTGCCGTACTATTTTGGATGTGGCTTGTTAAATTATCTTACTGAACATTACATTTGCCAGTTATATAATTCACCGGCTACTCCTGTGTGCTCTTGGTCGAAGAGCAGAAGATGATAGGGACCACTATGGAAATAAAAGACTGGACCTTGCTGGTCCTTTACTTGGTGGCTTGTTTAGAATGGTCTGCCTTTCATTTGAGAAAATCGTTGGTTTTGAATATTATATTTATATCATTTTGAAAATTTCTCATCATCTTTTTTTTGTTTGTATTCAGCTTTTTAGAAAGTTAACAAGGGATGTGAGAGGTTATGTACAAAAGGTTGCATTATTTGGAGTTTCAATTTTGTCTCGTGTAGTGTAGTTTGCTTTCTTTATAAGCTTATGTATTGCAAATGTGTTTTGAACGTGGTGCAGTGTGTTGATAATGGAAAGGACGTTAATTTGCAATTTGCCATCAAAGCAAAAACTATTACCAGTGGCCTGAAGTATTCACTTGCCACTGGAAACTGGGGGCAGGCAAATGCAGCTGGTACAAGAGCTGGAGTATCTCAGGTGGGAGATAAAATATCAATAGATAATTTTATTTATTTATTTATATTTTATAGAAAAATTGTATTTCAGTAGACAATTCAAGGGTGTTTGTGTTAATGTGAATGAAAATGATTATAGGGAGGATGAGAATTAGGAGGAGTATAGGAAGGAGAAGTGAAGAGAATGATTGTGGAGAGAACCATTATTTTTGTTTGGGGGAAGAGAATAATTATGAGAAACTAAAATAATGAGTATGAATGAAAAATAGTTATGGACAGAATAAAAAGTAGTTAGGAGGAGAATAAAAAAAAGTAGTTATGTGGATATGTGATTATAGGGAGAACAATTATTTGTGGCCCAAACCCCGGAAATCATTCTCTTCTTACTCTCCCAATTTCACCCCTTTGCCACAAGCAGCCCCTCAGCTCTTTTTTCAAATTTGACCATTGAATCTTTCACTTTTCTTAAATATCTACAAATTATATTTCATAGTATTTCAAATGTCAGTTTTTTTTTTGTTTTCTTCATTTGGAGTAACAATGTTGGGTTTTTTATTCCAGGTGTTAAATCGTTTGACGTATGCTTCTACCTTGTCTCACTTACGAAGACTGAATTCACCCATTGGACGAGAAGGTGTAGAAATATATTGTTACTATGTCTTTTTATTATGTGAATGCAGTGATGAGGGTTGGCTGCCCTTGTCATCTTTGTATGTTTCTTTCAGTTTTCAATTGTTTGTTTTCTTAAGAATTTATTTGATGTCATCTATCAGGTAAACTGGCCAAGCCTCGCCAGTTGCATAATTCACAATGGGGAATGATGTGTCCTGCTGAAACTCCTGAAGGACAAGTGAGTTTGCTAATAGATTTCTCTAAGTGAGCTATTTTTGGGAATTGACTCGGTCACTTATGGTGCATTCTGAATTTTCATCAGGCATGTGGACTGGTAAAAAATCTTGCATTGATGGTCTACATTACAGTTGGATCTGCAGCATATCCTATTTTGGAATTTTTGGAAGAATGGGGCACAGAGAACTTTGAGGTGCCTTATGCCAACTTATCTACCTATTGTGATGTGCCGATGATGATGTTGTTTTTACGTCATCTTCTCTCTCCTTTATTGGGCATTATATAATGAATTCTGTTATTTGCAGGAAATTTCTCCTGCTGTCATTCCTCAAGCAACAAAAATCTTTGTCAATGGTTGTTGGGTTGGTATCCATCGGGATCCTGAAATGTTGGTGAAGACTTTGAGAAGGCTGAGGCGGCGAGTAAGTATTTATTGTTTTCCCCCTATGTAGATATTGTATTATAAAACATTTCTCCTAAATTACAGATATGATAACATTTTAGTTACTACGGTTTGTTGAATATCTTGAGTGTTGGATTTTAATTACTGCTAATTTTTGTGCCTAGGTTGATGTAAATACTGAAGTTGGAGTAGTTAGAGATATCCGTCTGAAAGAATTACGGATATATACTGATTATGGCCGTTGCAGTCGTCCATTATTCATTGTTGAGAAACAAAGGCTTCTCATAAAGAAGAAGGATATCCTTGCTCTTCAGCAGAGGGTGAGTAATAAACTCTCGATGTTTTTATTTTATCTTATTCCTTATTGCTTTAATACTGGGTTTTATATGATTCCTTTTTTGGAGAAGAGGGTTTTATATGATTTCTGTTAACAGGAATCCCCAGAAGATGGTGGTTGGCATGATCTTGTAGCAAAGGGTTTCATTGAATACATAGACACTGAAGAAGAGGAAACTACCATGATTTCCATGACAATTAGTGTGAGTGAACTTTAAATTTATTTGATAGGCTGATGGGTATTTACAAAAACTTAAGACCTTCTGAAAATAAACCAGGATCTTATACAAGCAAGGGTCAACCCAACAGAGGCTTATTCTGACACCTACACTCACTGTGAAATCCATCCATCATTGATTTTGGGCGTCTGTGCTTCAATTATTCCATTTCCTGACCATAACCAGGTTTGTCTTTTGTGCCTCTGCAATATAATTTTTTTTTTGATATTTTTTCTCTTACTGATTCCTTTGTTGTTTATTTTAGTCCCCACGTAACACTTACCAATCTGCTATGGGTAAACAAGCTATGGGAATTTATGTCACCAACTACCAATTTCGCATG
>JBBMEF010000025.1:1852661-1880646 GCA_037832685.1 Sicyos baderoa
GGAAAATTAAAATGAAAAACTAAAATTGCAAAAAAAAAGTTGTGAGCCTAAATGTGCAAATATTGTTTGAAAGTGGTATAGTATAATTTTTCTTGATATAATTGCCAACTTGGATTAAGGGAATCATAACAATTCTTTATTTAACTACTATATAATTTTTCTTTTTTTTGAAAAACTCAATTCATTCACTAAATAACATTTAAACCATTAAAATCGATTTCCACAAAGGAGGCTAGGGGGAAGGACCCCTCCAAAAATCCAAAATCTCTTCCACATAAGAGGGAAGAACGATCAACACTCATTTGCTAGCCAACTCATCAACAACTCTATTACAACCTCTATTACAATTAGAATACTAGAAATCCCTAGCAAAGAGATATACCATCTAATATCAACAAGCACACTATTGAATTCTCACCAATCTAACGAGTCATCGAAAATAGACTTAACAACAACCGAAGCATTAGACTCCACAAGAATAGGGAAAAGAAATGATATATGAGATTCAACCGTACATTTCAACCCTTCCCTAATAGTCAAACTCGCTAAAAACTTTACAGACAAATTTCTGAAGCCCAACTTCCAACCATCTAGCTTCAGATGCCCTTCTGATCTCGCACAATCCAACTAATGCTGCCCTCTTGAGAATTTTTCTTGAATGACGTGTCTGCATCCAACCAATATAAAATTTAGGTTATACTATTACTCTAGTCCAAATGAATTTCCTTTTTCGTTTTATAATTTTAAAAACTTCAATTTAACAATTATGCTCTTATTATCCATTGACTTGAAAGAGAAAAGAAATGTTGTATTAAAAAAAGTATGGTATAAAAAATGGGCAACATTAGGTAGGATTAAAAATAAAGACATTTTGTCAGCAATTTAACAACATAGATATATATATCAATGACTAAAATATTACAAGTTGAATGAATTAAAAAAAAGTAAAAATTTTCTATGTTAAAAGAAAAAAAAAGAGAATAAACATTTTGAAGAATTATAAATTAGGAAGACAATAAAAATACTTTATTTAAGTTGAATTTGAATATAAAATAGCCAAATCACATCATTCTTTACTCTCTAGACGTCAAAAGCAATTGGAAAGAGGGAGGAATGTTAGTGGTGAGAATAAAGTATATAAATGGAGAGTTGATGCAATAGTAGACGTTGAATTACTTCTCATTTTTTTCCTACAAATTTTGCTAAAAACTCTCATAAATCATTAAAAAAAAAAAAAAAAAAAAAACTT
The DNA here is from genome assembly GCA_037832685.1 of Sicyos baderoa. Classification (NCBI taxonomy): domain Eukaryota; kingdom Viridiplantae; phylum Streptophyta; class Magnoliopsida; order Cucurbitales; family Cucurbitaceae; genus Sicyos; species Sicyos baderoa. Next base: position 1,853,911 of record JBBMEF010000025.1, read on the forward strand.
CCATAAATTTATTATCATATTACTTTTATTTCAACCATTCACAATTTTTACAATTTAAATGAAAGTTTATAGTATAACAACCATTCATAATTATTAAATTCAAACAAAAAATTTATGTTATAGTCATTCATAATTTTTAATTTCAAATTTCTTATTATAACCCGTCCCAGTTTCAACTATTCAAATAAAATTTTATCTTTTCCAAATTTTTAAATAACTCTTACTTTTCTTTCCAAACTCATCTAACTAAACATACAAAGTAATATTTTTGACGAAAAAATTATTTTCATCATCATTATATATTTAGAATTTGGTATATTTTGTATTTGAATTTTTTAAGCGGTAGAAAATATGTTTCTATATTTCACTTTAAATATTTTTCTCAAAATGGCGGGACGTGCTTAGTCTATTTTGTTTATCTTTGTCTGGCATCATTCAAAATATTATTAATCTAATCAATTTTGTTTATCTTCCTTTAGCATCAATCTTAATTCTATAACTTTTATGATGTCGATTGGGTTGGAATCTCTTGTCGACAACTCTATTCATGAGAGTTGAATCAAATTCTTTTATCATTACTCGTCTCAATAACAATCTAACTAATTGAAGAATTGACTGAAGTCTAAAGTTTCGTTTGTGAAAATACCTTACCTTTTGCTTTTTAATTAACATTTGCGTGGAAAATTTGAATCTATAATTTTTTTATTTTTTTTTGAGAAGTATAAACTTTTTGTTTTTGACTTGTATTTAGGCTTGCTGAAATTTGAACTATTACTGTTAAATAAAGAATTTAAATACCAAATGAAGTTGCTTTTCAAAAAAAAAAAAAATACCAAATGAAGTTTGTTATGAAAAGGCCGACCTCTACATAGCTATATAAATTCTATATTTTTCCCCTGCAATAAAAAAATAAGAATAGAATGTTAAATTGACATTAAAAAAAAAAAAGAAATTTGCTATCCATAACATATTTTTGGCTCTTCATTACAATGGTATTCATTTTCTAAAATAACTTCATTCATTGTACATTTTGTCAAAAAATCTTATTCTATCATCATTAGACTTCTATCGATTCAAGTGACATACTTTAGACTTCTTTCAATTCAACTGATAGACTTTAGACTTCTATCACTTTTAGTGATAGATTTTTTATCGGTTCGACTGATAGACTTCTATCGATTTTGAGTGATTGAACAGTACAATCAATCATTTTTATGTTTTAAATGAATAAACTTGGAAATTGTACCATACATAATTTTTTTTTTTTTTTTTTATTTAAAATTTATTGACCGTGCTCTAAATTTGTAAACTAAAATAATTAAATTTATGAACATTTAATTTAATCAATCAATTCCTAAACTTTGTTAAATATTGTAATTGGCTTCTTCCACTTTAAGAACTATTGCAATCGACTCTATATTATTTTGATAGATATATGTGTTTTAATAATTGTTGCAATTAAGCCACTGATTCGTCACTAAAAATATAGGTTACGACAATACTTTTTTTTTATATTCGTGATTATCCGAGTCAGTTTATATACCTCAATTAATGTCACGGAGCATACCGCCTTACTCTACAATATATAGATGCCAAAGAAATTCATGAGAAATTAATTTCTAAGTAGGTGATCACCATAAAATTTGAATTCCACCATAACTTTAACCAATCGAGCCATCCGATTATAATTGGTTGACCACAATACTTGAGTATCAATGCAACAACAACTCTATATATTTGAATGATAAGTTGAACCAATAAAGTCGTTTAATATGAAAATAAATGTATAGAAGCAGTTCTAAAAATGAGAAGGAGCTGATTGCAATATTAAAAAAGATGAAGGGTTGAATAATAAAAAGAATTGAATAAAAATGGAAATAAAAATGTGAGAGTATAATGGTAAGAGTTTGATACTTTATGGGAGTTTATCGTGCAAATTTGCCGAATAAATTAAGAAACTCGTAATGTCGATCCCACTTTATTCCAGAAATCTTTTTGGCATATTCTGTTCCGAATCCTTTCTTCAAGAACAAGAACAAGAAGAGTCTCAACAACATGAACTAATCGGAACTGAATCCTTCACGCGCCGCCGCCAACACCGCCAACAATGGATTTCAGGCTCCGGAACGGCACCAACAGCGAGGTTTGGATCATTGCAACTCCGCCGATTTGAAATCTTCAGATTCGATTCTGAGATCGTCAATTATGTTCTCCGTTCAGTTGCTTCGCTTCGCCGGAGTTCTTCGTTTGCTCTATTCCGGCAGTTCCTTTGGCCATACATGAGATTTTCGTAGGTAAAAAGTTGTACAGCCTTGCTTGATTTTCGTTTTCTTCCTCTATTTTGAGTGATAATCTATCACCGATGGAGTTCAAGCATTGATCCACGTTTTGTTTTGAAATTTGTTTGAACTTATCTTCTACGGTTTTTCAAGGAATTGTGTTTTTAGCTGATCAAATCCTGATATTAGTCCTCGTTTATGTTAAAAAATTTAGAGGTAAAAAGTTATACAGCCTTGCTTGATTTTCGCTTTCTTCCTTTATGTTGTATGGAGTTCAAGCATTGATTCACGTTTTGCTATTTGTTTGAAATTATCTTCTACGGTATTTCTAGGAATTGTGTTCTAAGCTGATTAAATCCTGATATTAGTCCTCGTTTATGTTGAAAGATGCTATTCTCACTGCTTTGTTCGCGTTTGTTTCGACTTTACGTTGGGAATTTTGTTGATGGATTGTGCAGTCACAAGGCTAAGCCCTTAAAACTTTTGTTCTTTTATTTGTATGATGATAATTTTATTAAACTAGTGTTTTAGACTATTGTTCTTTCATTAGTGAACGATGATTATGTTATTCTTTTAGAGGAAATATTACTTTCGAGTTCTATTTTTTTCGATTTTTCATGTCATGTGTTGTTCAAGGAAGTAGTGGTTAATGAATACGAAAAGTGATCCGTGCACTTCTTTTGGTGTTTATAGATGTATATTTTTTTTCAGTATCTGTTTGAGGAATAATTTTAAGTTCTGCTGCTTGAACAAACACAAGCCGTTGCTTCTAATCTATATATGCTATTCTGTCCCCATGCTTCGAAATTCACCTGTGACATTAGTTTGTAGGCAGCTCCCATGTCTCAATTCCTTCGATGTCTCTCGGTGCCTGGCCAAGGGACGGGCGTGGTTACCCCGGGTATAGTAGAGCGAAGCTCGGATTTCCCGGTTTCAAAAAAAAGAAAAAAATTTATATGCTATTCTCTCTTCATTATTTTGTGAAGGAAATTATTAACAGTAATAATTGTTGCAGGTGAAAGGGAATTTAATAGAGTTTCGGGCTGTTGATTTCATGAATAATGATGGCGTAGCTCTCTTGAAGCAATCAAGCAACATGTGGTTTCTCTATTCTTGATCATGCTGCTGGATATGTGTAGTGGATTGGTTATTCTGTTCGTATCACTGATGAACATTAGTTAACATCCTTCCGTGGAGCTTCATGTTTGGGAAAATTTCCTTTGGCACTAGAAATTGGGCTCTGCGAGTGGTTTTATATTTCTGTTAATTTTTCTGCATTTATAGTTCTGAAGATTTTTCCTGCTTGGGCAAATCTCCTTTGGCAAGTAGTTTCTTATGGTTGATGCAGTTAACTTGAAAATTCAGACAAATTTCCTTTGTCATCATCCATTTTTGTTCCAGAACGAGTTAGAGAAGTCTTCATTTGGTAGTTTCGCTGCTTCTTGATTCTTCAGCTAGTCTGGAAAATATTATCAGAAGTTTCATTTGGCTGAAAATTCAGCCATTTGGGCAAATCTCCTTTGGCATTTGGGTCCTCGTTGACTCATATTATCCCTTTGCAAATCTTATTTGCAATTTGCTCTGTTTCTGTCAGTCAAGGTAGCCTACATTGGATTTTGATTCATTCAGGTATAACATTTATACATTATTGGAAATTGCTTTGGATGATAGATATAGACAATTGTTAGAATTTTCAATATCTTTTGCTTCAGGTTCATCTTCAAACTTTGGTTAGTTGTGCTTCACAAATCAATTTTGGATCTTACCCTGGATCTGGAAGTTCTACTAAAAATATTGCAGATTGACTGGTAACCCTCCATATCTGACTTACTGGTGTTCATTTGACACGTTTTTTTGTTGATGATGTTCTTTAGAGCAATACAAAGTCCTGCTTAAAAAATTGTCTCATAGCTGACAAAGTTATTCTAATGCAACAAAACGTGGAAGATCATTTTCTTAGTGTGTGATATTTCTCAATTCAATAGCATACATTCAATGATTTATTCTCTATATTTAATTTTCAGGAATTGTTACTATCTTCGAAGTTATAAATTACCCAAGGAAGTATCGTTGGTAAAAGTTTCAGCACAAATACATGAGAAAAGAAAAACTCCGTTTTTAGCAACAGAGGCTTGCATTTCTACTTGGAGGATACTTTGAGGTCTTTTTCTTTTAAGTTATTCTCATCTTTATTTTGGTTGGTAGTAATGTTAATAACATAGCATTATATGATGTTGTCTTTTATAGATACTCTACTTATGGATCTTTTTCTAAGTGACTCGGATTGGGAGAATTCCAGTGAGTGTGATAGCAGTGATGACCTAGAGGAAGCTGAATATTATCATGGCCAGACTAGTTGCATCTTATCAAGCTTAGAGGAGACAATTGGAAAAATTGATGAGTTCCTTTCCTTTGAGAGGGAATTCATGCTTGGAGATGTAGTCTGTTCTGTGAATGACCCATTTGGACAGATGGGAAAGGTGGTTGGTATAGACATGCTTGTTGACTTGGAGAAAAACCATGGACCCTTGATCAAAGATGTAAATTCTAAAGATCTTTTAAAAATCCGTTCCATTTCTGTTGGAGATGCTGTTGTTCATGGACCATGGATTGGAAGAGTTGATAAGGTTATTGATTCTGTCAGTGTTCTTTTTGATGATGGGACCAAGTGTGAAATCATTGCTGTGGACCAAGAGAAGCTCTTGCCAATATCTGTTGATGCACTTGATGATTCACAGTACCCTTATTACCCTGGCCAAAGAGTAAGGTTTTCAAATGTTTACAAACCACCTAGATGGTTATCTGGTTGGAAAGATAACCAATGTGAAGGAACAGTCTGTTCTGTGGAAGCAGGACTAGTGTATGTTGATTGGCTTGCCTCAGTTCTGATGGGTTGTTCTTCAAGTTTAACCGCTCCACTGCGCATGCAGCATGCAAAGGAATTGACTTTGTTGTCGTGTTTTCCACATGCAAATTGGCATCTTGGTGACTGGTGTATTTCTCCTGTGGATGAAAAAAACGATTATCTTGGAGAAAAGTCCATTACTACACATGAAATCTCTGTCATTGTGAAGAAAAAAACTAAAGTTGATGTGCTGTGGCAGGATGGTAGCAGCTCCACAGGATTAGATTCCCATTGTTTAACTCCAGCAAATGCTATGAATGCTCATGAGTTTTGGCCTCAACAGTTAGTCATGGATAAGGGAAATTGTGATGATCCAAGCATGTCTATAGCTCAAAGATGGGGTGTTGTGCAGGCTGTTGATGCAAAGGAACGAACTGTTAAGGTTCAATGGAAAATGGGGGATTTGACTAGAGGTAGTGATCTGGATGGACCTTTGGTGGAGGAAACAATGAGTGCTTATGAACTGGCTGAGCACCCAGATTATTCCTTCTCACTTGGAGATATTGTGTTTAGGTTGGCATTGGATAAGTTTGGCGGTCAATCTGATGAAAATGATGAAATTTCCGCAAATGAAGAGTCCGCTCTGAAGGGTGAGAATCGCGTCATCGATAATAACATGAATATGGACGACTTCATATCTTTCTTTGGTAATGTTACCGGCTTTAAAGATGGTGGCGTGGAAGTCAGATGGGCTAATTGTTCTACAACCATGGTATTCATTTTTGTTAAAGTTTCTGCCTGTGTATATAATCTCTATTTGTTATGCTTCTCTATTTCATCTTACATGTAGCAGGGATCCCCCATAAATACATTTGTAGCATTTAGGAATCTAGCGTCATACTCTATTTGTTTTGCTTTTTGAATGGCCAGTTCCTTCACCAGATTATAGGCTTCTCTAAGTGAACCAATTTATAGGTTCAATTAGCTCCTAGGAAATTGCATCATCATTTAGCATTTTAATAAATTTATGAAATCTAATCAATAAAATTTGAAATTAGCTCCTTAAAGTTTACTTTAGTTTTTGGTTTGAATCCATGCAGGCCCCTTCTGTTATGATCTATCCATGCATAAGGTTTTATATGAGATAGCTGCTATAGTCATATTATTTCCTTTGCACTTGATTGTAGGTTTCACCTCAAGAGATTCTCCCCATTGATAAGTATGAAGTTTCTACAATCGCTGTACCTGATGGTGAAAATGTTGAGGAGTTAAGACAAGACCAGATTGAGCCTTTGAAACCATACAGTATCCAAAAAGGAAAGGTATAGCCAATTCCAACATTTCCAAAATCTGGTCAACATATTTGTATTCACTAAAAAATATATGTTTTTTTTTTTTTATTTGTTTAATCTATTCTTAATTCATTTTAAACTAAATTGTGAATACCTCCTTTGTACTCAGGATATGCCAAATTGTGATGGTGTTGGTAAAAATTTCAAAAGGGATACTACTTGCTTCTTCTCTCGAGCTGCCATTGATTTTTTCTCAAACGTTTTTACAACACTGTTCGGTTCAGTTCGATCAACAATCCTATCAGGAACTTTTACAGCCCTACAATCATTTGAAGATAGGAATGAGATTGGTTTACTCCATGAGAGAGAAGTGCTGCAAACTTGCAGCCAGTCCAATGAGATGTCGCAAATAGCAAAATTACAAAGTTTTGGTGAGACAAATATGAGCATAGAGGAAATTCATAAGAATGAAGATTTAACTCTTTCAACCTCAAATGAGAACTATGACCTTTTTACACAATTCGACATGACCAGTGACTGTTCGGACCATCATTTTCTTTCATCGGGAAAAGGATCTGTGCTCTCTCAGGTCAGAAACATACCTTAGAATCTTAGGTTTGTCATTTTATTTCAGGAGTCAAGGTGATCCTTCATATTCTTTTTGGTTTCTCATAGGCAAGAAGAGGTTGGCTAAAGAAGGTCCAACAAGAATGGAGCATTCTTAAAAATAATCTTCCTGGTTAGCATTTTATTTTCTTTAATTTAGTTTCAACTATTGATTCTTATGAAGTTAGCACGTAACTGTCCAGCTGAATCAGAGAAATTATTGTAGAAACTATCTATGTTCGTGTCTTTGAGGAGAGGATGGATCTTATCCGAGCTGTAATTATCGGTGCACCCGGAACACCATATCATGACGGCCTTTTCTTCTTCGACATTTTTCTTCCTCCAGAGTATCCTCAAGTACCACCTGTAAGCTTTCTCACCGAGGCCTGCATTTCATAAGTGTTCATGCTTCAAATAGTCATTGAGAAAATACATTTAAATCTTAGGCTCTTACTAAGTTCCTTTACATTTTGCAGCAAGTGCATTACATTTCGGGCGGGCTTCGTGTCAACCCGAACTTGTATGAATCTGGCAAGGTCTGTTTAAGTCTGCTTAACACCTGGACAGGCAGCGGCACGGAAGTGTGGAATGCTGGGAGTTCTACTATTCTTCAAGTTCTTCTTTCCCTTCAGGCTCTCGTTCTTAATGAGAAGCCATATTACAACGAGGCAGGATATGATGCTCAATTGGGAAGAGCTGAAGGAGAGAGAAACTCAGTGAGCTACAACGAAAATGCATTTCTTATTACCTGCCAATCTATGATGTACTTGCTAACCAAGCCGCCTAAGGTATAATAGCGAACTCTGTTTTCTTTTTTTCTAGCAATAGAAGTTGGCCCGGATAGTCACAGATATCAAAAAAAAAAAAAAAAAGCAATGGAAGTTAGTAACTTTATATTTTGGGTCTATATCAACGAAGTCAATCAGAAAAGACTTTACTATTTTTGTTAGTCAAATAACCGTAGCATTGTGTGTAAACCAATCATGCCACAAATGTGCCAGAAAAGGTCTTGGAGGGAAGTTCATAGATGCATATTGTTAATATCCTCGAGTCCAGCCAGTTTATCCGCACCTCAACTATTCTCACAGAACAACTTGCAATAAAACATATAGGAAATTATTTCTGGTCACCATAGATTAAATTTATAACTTTTCGGTTCTCCAACGCATTTCACATACTAGTTTCTTTCTAAATAATATTTCCCATCACTTGGATAAAATCAAAAGATTGCTGAATCCCCTGTTATTTGCGACTTTATCGAAAATGTCGTTCTTTCTGTTGCAGCATTTTGAGGCACTAGTGGAGGAACACTTCAGGAGACGTTATCAACACATTCTAGCAGCCTGTAGAGCATACATGGAAGGAACACCAGTAGGAAGCGATTATCACACCGGAGCAACAGAGCTCGAAAACTCGAACCAATGCTCTACTGGGTTTAAAATCATGCTTGCTAAGATTTTCCCAAGGCTCATCAAGACATTTTCAAGTAAGGGAATTGACTGCAGCCAATTTGTGAGGCCAGAAAATGGTTCAATTATGTAAGTTTTATCGCATATAAATATCTGAATACATCCAATGAATGAAGATAAATAAAGTCTCCGTGTGCCGTGTGAAATACTTGTGTGTTTTCTGTTTGTTGCAAACTTGCATTAGTGTGAAACTTGTGATGTTTTTATGTAAATAATAAGCTGTGGCTCGCAATATGTGAAATAAGAAATAGTACTTTGATTGATGTGAATATATCGGTGGTTATTTATGAGTATTATTAGCTTTTGTTTTATGTAAAGACAAGACGGAAATTCAGAGAAATAAAGTCAACTGTGATATATAACATTAACTAGAGCAAAAACTTTAGAATTTCATTAATTAAAGTCCGATAACCATTTTTGTTTTTAATTTTTGAAATACAAGGTTATACTTATTGGTCTTTTTTAGTTGGATATCTACATTTTACCTATATATAAAAAAAAAAAACAAATCAAAATTTTGAATAAAAAAATGTAACTTTCAAAAATTTATTTTTATTTTTGAAAATTGGTTAGTATGCATGTACTTTCCTAAAGAAAGATGGATACACTACACGGAAGGTGGAGCAATTGTAGAAAATTTGAATAAAAATGATTTTAAATTTCAAATTAAAATATTTCAAAATTAAATAAAATCAAAATATTTGATTTCCTAAAGTTAGATACATGTCTTGTGAGCTAGTGGAACTATTTTTTTTTTAAATCATTTATAGTGAAACTTTTCTATCACAACAAAAATTGAATTAAAAATTTAAATTCATGACGTTTTAGCTCTTTCAGTCATTGTTATTATCAACCTACCATTCAAATTAATTATTAAACCATTTTAAAATTTAACAACAAAATGATATATTATAAATGGTTAGGGCAAAGTTGAAAATTAAAATTTTTTATTAAAAAAAAAAAGGTATTTGTCAGGAAAAATAAAAATCCAAGTTGTAGAGAGAGAAATATACATTTAGGTTTTTTTTTTTAAAATAAAAATTAAAATAAAACACCAAGTTGACAAATACTTTTTTGATATAGTTGAGTCGTTAAGAGGATAAGACGCGACGTGAGGTAAAGTGGGGCCCATTAGAATGGTTAAAGAAAACGGAGGTTCGCCAATAAAACCCCATTCCCATTGGTCGGTTTGGTGCGTCTCTTTTCTCCGTTTCCCGTTCCGTCATTTTGTTCTTCATCACTTTTCATTTCCATTTGCCTGTTTTTGTGGGAAAATTATAACAAAAAAACTGCCGATTCTATGTGTTCCAGTCTCAGGTGAATCACTGAATCTGAGATTTTCATGATTTGTTCTTGATTTATTTTTCGCTTCTTAAATTGTATTTTGATGCTCCTTTTCGCTGTGTTTTTCTATCGATTTGTTGATTAATCCATTTTCCTTTTAAGTTCCATGGCTTTGTTTGTGTTAATTCTAAATTTTTAATTTCTTTCTTCTAGTGTAACAGTGGAAGCTTCGCCTTCAACATTTTTTCATGTGTTTCGTTTTAATCTGACAGTTTGGAATGTGGTATTTGGTTGTTCTTATGATAATTGTGTTTATTGATCAGTACACTTTTTAAAGGTGTTTGGATGTGGAATTGTAGAGTGATTATAAATTAAGGATTAATTTGAGTGATTAGAAATTTGAATTGTAGTAATAGCTTTTGGATGTGGTTGTTTGTGGGATTGCAGACAGACGTGACTAGAAATTAGTGATTATTTTGAGGGGTTAGAAATGAGTGATTAGGCATTAATGATTAGATATGAGTGGTTAGACATAGAATGATTAGAAATGAGTAGTTAGAAAGGAATAATTATTTTGAGTGGTTAGAAAGGAATGATTACTTATTTGGAGAGGAATTGTAAAAGCTCATTTTTAATAGCTCGTTATTTACGTTAAACAAACATGGCATTTGAATTTAAGTGAAGGTTTAGCTCTTCTGGGTTGTTCTATATCTTTACCACTAGAGTTCTCCCATTTTCATCAGTTTTTAGCAAATTCATGTTTCCTATCTCCATGTTTATTTTTTGGGACATTTTAGGAAAGCTTGGAAAGGATTAGTCTTATAGAGGGATCATTTGAAGTTCTTTTTTTTATTCACTTCTGGATGGAACCCTAAACATAGTGAAAGGGAGAAGTGGTGTGTACATTTTACTGGTGATTCTGAGAAATACTGATCTTGTTTCTGGAGTTTATAACTTCATATCTGACAAATGATAATGTTTCTGCTTTTGCACATCATGAATTTGTGTAAACACCTCAAATTGTTTTCCATGTTATGTTTGTTATATTCATGGGCTGGCACAGCTGGCTTGATTATTGTGACGATGAATTGGATCACAAGCTAGAAAAGCTTTTTATATCTAGAACTAGAACATAGGCTATAAAATGATAAGTGTGACTTTAATATTTCCTCTAAGTTCCTAACCTTTTGACCACTAGATGGTATGGAAACCACACGATGGTTTGGTTGCTTGCTATTTTGTTGTTATTACCCACCCTATCTAGTATCTCTAACCATAGTAATAGTTTGCTTCCAAGTCTGTTTCATTTTGTGGTTGGTATTTGAGCATTTAAACTCTTGTAGGAGGTAGGATGAGTTGATTGGGCATCCATGATCCAACTACTGCTGAAATAAAGTCTATCACATGGTTGGTTCCTTCTGTTAGTTGATATAATTAAATTTACCCACCGCCTTAAGCTTTTGGGTTGATTAGTGATTTAACATAACTCAACTCCTTCCAATTGGGTTTTATCTTATTTGTCTCACCAACCTTCTGTTTTGGCAGTCTTTACATGATCAATTGTTTTTAGCACCTTCCCTCTGGCTTTCACCATAGCTTCTAATTCTGTTTTTAATTACTGTTTCCCAAAATCATTTCAGACTAAGAAATGTGCTGTCTAATTCATTTTTGTGTGCTTTTCCAGGAAATAACTAGCTTGACCAATCCATGGCCTTTGAGCAGTACTTTACGCCAGAATCGAAACCCGCCTCGGGTACAGGGGGAACGGATCGAGAGAGCTACCAAGGTTGCTTTGATTGCAACATCTGCTTTGACTTTGCTCATGAGCCAGTAGTAACTCTCTGCGGCCACTTATACTGCTGGCCTTGCATATATAAATGGCTTCACGTCCAGAGCGCCTCGCTTGCCATTGACGAGCACCCGCAATGCCCAGTTTGCAAGGCTGATATTTCCCACACCACAATGGTTCCTCTCTATGGTCGTGGCCAAACTGCCGAGGAAGTCAAGCCTGAAGCCGAAGCGTTTCACCGAGACATCGATATACCTCCTAGACCTGCAGCTTATGGTAACCAGATGCTTACTACTCCCAGCACACACCAACCGCAGCTTCCATATCGAAATCCTTACCAACGACTGAACCACAACCCTCTTCTCTTTGGCAATTATGAAGAAGATTCAGCAGCTCCTTTGCTAAACCTTGCAAGAACATCATTTAGTGGCTTTCACCATCCGGTGGTAGGAATGATTGGCGATTTCGTGTATGCTAGGGTGTTTGGGAACTCGGACAACGTATACCCATTCCGAAACTCTTACCATCTAACAGGGAGCAGGAGGAACAGGTTGAGAAGACAGGATATGCAGGTGGACAAGTCATTGAACAGAATCTCCATTTTCCTCTTGTGCTTTGTGATTCTGTGCATTCTTGTCTTCTGATGATGTTGTGTTCCTGGAAACTCCTCCATTTTTCAGACAAGAAGGGAAGGAAGGAAGGAAGAAGAAAGATATAAATATAAAGTTCATATATGTACATTTTTTAAATATAGTATCAAGATCGATCTAATGACTGTTTATTACTTAGATTATGTTCTTGTTATGTCCATGCATGAGCAAATATATACTCTTTGGTCCATCCCTTTTGTTTGCATGCACTTTCCTCTTAATTAATTTTTTTTAGCGTACTAATTGGATGGTGGAGGAGACCGTAAACCCTATATAGAGGGTACTATACTCTTGAATAAATGAGAGCTGAATACCGATTTTTAAAATAAAATTTATGATTATTATGTTTAACTGAATTACCACTAAATAATGAAATCAACCTGCTACCAATCATTTGAATAATTAATTAATTTTTTATAATATTAGAAACAAATATTGAACATTTTACCAATCTAAGCTCTTTTTATTTTTTTGAAATCCCAATCTAAGCTTTTTAAGTCACCACCTAGTACATATAATTATAAAAAAAGAGAAAAAATCCCAATCTAAGTTTTTTTTTTTTCAGATAATTAGTACATATAATTTTTTCTTAATTTTTTTTTTTTTTACATATTTATAGCCTTATAGGCTTTCACTTATAAGTTGAATCTTAAATTATAAAAAAGAAATTAATTGCAACTTGAGAATACAACTCACTCTTTCTAAAAAAAAAAAAAAAATAAAATAAAATAAATAGAACTCACTCAAACGATATATTGGATGAAGTCGTTATAATATATAGGGTTGAATTGGTTAAAAAATTAATAATATTGTCGAAAATAAAAAACCCCAAACTGAAACGATGTACGGCCCTAGGTCCAGCCTTTGACAATGCCCATCGCCATATTCCATCTCTTCTCGCCTCCTTCTTCTTAGCATTACAACACAGAGAAGAAGAAGATTTGAAGAAATTTTGTGTATTATTATTATTATATGATGATACCCCAAAAATGGGTTCCTCCTTGTGGAAACGAATGCACTCAGAAATACGCAGCCCTCACCAAGATTCCTTGTACGTACCACCCTTTTTTGCATTTTTGCCTTTCCTAAGCCATGTCCTTTAATGGGTCCGATTTTCTTTCTTAGATTGTTGAATTTTCCCACGAAATTGTATTTTTTATGAAACAGTTGATGGAAGTAATTGATTGTCGGAGAATATACTTTTAACCCTTTTTGAGATTTCATGAATTGTAATTGTGATATGGATTTTGGGCGTCCCAGATCGTGTTTACTTACATGTTAGATCCTTTGGAATCTGATTCTAAGATGACGACGTTATAATAGATTCTAGGGAGATTCTAACATTCCTTCGTTGTCTCCCGGTGCCTGGCCTAGGGACGGACGTGGTTACCCTTGTTTCAAAAAAAAAAAACATTAGTGTTGTCTATGTCTGAATTTGGCTGTGCGTAATCTCTGTTGTTTCGATGTAGGGCGGGTATTTTGCAAAAAGGGGTGTGATGCCGATGGAGATAACTGGGAGGAATGTAAGTAACTTTTTTTTCCCCTTCTTTCTCTTTTTTAAGTTTCTTGTAGATGTGTTTTTCCTGGTTTCTTACTTGCAAATAGAACATACAGTCTTAAGATTTGTAGAAATAAAGTGCTTTTTTTTTTAATCCGTGATAACTTGCGCGCACGTCGACTAATGTCACGGGACATATTGTTTGACCCTACAACATTTGGATGTCAAGTAAACCTGTAAGAAATTAATTCCTAGGTAGGTGGTCAAACTCATTGCCTCTAACTTCCCAAAACCTCTTGACTACTAGGTCACTCTATGATGGTTAGAATTAAAGGGCATTGATGTTCAACGTTAAGAACAGATCTTGTTCAAGTAAGGTCGTCATAGTTTGAGAGTTTTGTTGTTCTGTTCTTCTAGTTTCTTGCTAGTGACGTGTCATTATATCTGAATGTTTGTAGATTAGCTTATTTAGGCACATGAAATTATGGGGGGCTCTGTGTTTATCGCCATGTTGAATCTGCTTACAACTTTCTTTAGTTGATTTCACTTTTCAGCAACACTCGTTTCTAGACAGAAAATTACTCGTCCAGCAGATTCTTTTTTGGGCATCCATATTGATTTCCCGATGGATTGAAATAATGAACAAAAATGCTGAATGTCCCTCCAAACACTCAAGCTAGTAGCATGTTATTATAGCTTTTTGTAAAAATTGGCATGTGTCTGGTTTTTCCCTTTGCTTGGTTTTTTTGCAAAACTTATATCTGGTCATAAAGTTTAATCTTTACCTTGGTACATAAATTGTAACCTTTGCTAGTTAATGTATTGTTAGTGATTAGTAAAACCTACTAGTTTGTTTATACTTTAATTCTCTAGGCTTGGAGGAATGCACTGAGATATGCTATAAGGATCCTGTATTCAAGGACCAGCAGTGGAGTGCTTTCATTGACCGATCTCCTGGGTCTGCCAGTTACTCCGAGGTACTTCGACATGGCGTTATTTTCCAGAAATTTTTTTGACTCTGATGATTTCTTTATCTATAATGTCTTGACTATTCATGTGCATATTTGTATATTTATCGAAAAACCCACTCGTTCCTCTTTCTCCCCAGCCCGTTCTGACATATGTGAACTAGGAAGATACTAAGTTAATCCATTAGCAACTTTTGATTCAGCCATTGTGTGTTTTTTCTTACTTTTTGGATTTTGATTCTTTGCTGCTCACAGGAATGTTTTCATGCCTGTGCATCCGGTTGCGGCTTTAAGGTTAGTTTGATCTTATTAAGATCAAGTTTCTGGTCACTTTTACATGCATCAATTGAAAAGTAATTGTGTATAGTCCAAGTTTTATTTCATATGTTGAGTAAAATGTCCAACTCCAGATCAAGCTCTTTAGTTCAGTTCAAGAATCCTTTGGTGTC
Organism: Sicyos baderoa; assembly: GCA_037832685.1. Classification (NCBI taxonomy): domain Eukaryota; kingdom Viridiplantae; phylum Streptophyta; class Magnoliopsida; order Cucurbitales; family Cucurbitaceae; genus Sicyos; species Sicyos baderoa. The sequence goes on from JBBMEF010000025.1 coordinate 1,869,040, forward strand.
TCTTCATCAGATTATGAAGAACTTTCAAATGACAGAAATCGAAATTATATGATTAACGAAACTTCATTGTCATAACTTTAAACCTTACAGTACTGGCGTGTACACTTGGCAGCATGGTTTTCTGTTTGTATTCGGCCTAAACCCGAGATATTGACATTTTTGATAAATGGAAAATGCATCAAAGCCAGGCAATCCTTCCTCCCCTGTACTGTTCTTTCATATAGTTATATTATTAAGCATTCCCTAGAACAGGCTAGAACATGATCCCTGTAGTATGAGATCCTAGTAAGGCAGTGGTGTTGTTTGAAATCATGTATTATTAACCTTTCTGCTGATGTCTTGATATTATTATGTTGTTTTACACTTCAGATTAATAAATGTTATATAGAAGATTCTCTATTTAATGCTCAACAATTTCTAATGTCATTGATGCTGTAGTTTTAGTTGATGTGATGATATTTCTTTTCATGATCAGTTTGATGTCGACTCGGGGATAGCTGACAAAATTCAAGCAAACAGGCCTGCGAAACCCGAACCTGTTGTTTCTAAACCAGCCCCACGATCGCCAATCACCGAATCTATCGCCAAAAACGAAGATTTACCGAGCACTTCTGCGTAGCAACACAATGCAGATAAACGAGAAAACCTGCCGCATCAAATTCTGTTGGATTATATATCATATTTATGACACTCACTTGTAAGTTCAGTCCTCCCTTGCCTGTGAAAGGACTTAGGTTTTTGACATTGATGTTTGCCCCCATTGCTCTGGCTTCAAAAGTCAGCGAATTTTGAGAAATTGATAATACATTATGGCGAATTTTGCAGCAACTTAGTTTGTGTAAGACTAGCATACTACCTTAAAAGTATGACTTAAGTGGAAAATCATTTTTGGACGGATTTACCCTTTAAATTACACTATAAATTACAAACATGCCACCTATTTAAATGTGTTTTAATTATTTAAAAATATTAATCATATTTATAATGTAGAAAATTAGATGTTTTTTATTCCTACAAAACAAGATAAGATATTTTTAACAAATCTCATAGATTTTAGGTTAAAATACCCGAGACAAATTAGATTCAAAGAAACAAGGTATTTATAAATGCATACATAGACAAACATCTACTTATTAATACTCAAATATGCATCATTAAATGACTATAATCTAATAAAAAATTAAAATTCATACAATCAATACCTATACATGGACCCCTCTCTCTCTATACATGAACGATCAACACTACAAAAAGTAAACAACGAAAATATATGTATTCACACTGTATTCATATTTATATTGTATTTAACAAGAACAATAGCAAATTATCAATCCAAGAAAATGCACATAACTCTTGCTCGAACAAAAACCCAGAAATCGTTTGGATTAAACGGCCGCCACTCAATCAAAGATCTCTCTTGAGATATGATTTTCTCACCAAATCATTAATAGCAAAAACAAGTTATGATTATGACAGAATTTTTTTAATTTCTTTCTTTTTTTGAGAACAAGTTGTGAATTGCAAAGAAAAATAAAAGCAATCCAAGCTGCTTTGATAGAAAACATCAAGAATATACAAACATATACAAATGTGTTAAATACAATTTTTATGGAACACATCAAATCAAGCTGTATCAACTTCACCACCCAACACCAGTCCTACAATAACTCAAAGACTGGTTCTTTTTTCTTCAGATTTGGAACTGGGAAGAAACAGTTGCAAGTCTCTACTCTGAACTTTACTATTTTTTAGCCGAATGAATTTTCGGTCCCTTTCGTCATGTCATCTCATGCCAAAGAAGGGCTATTCATTTGGAGAAAAACTACTTAAAAGTGACATTAGATTATGTATTTACCGACCGATAAATTATTTCAGGTGCGTATCATAGGCGTCAAAGAGGGAGTCTGGAACAATCAAAGGCAATTTGTCTATGTACTTGAAAAGCCTTTGGAGATTCTCTCGTGTCACTGTCGCCATGTCCACAATGTCCCTGTTATCAGTAAATATCCAGAGATCACCAGAATTTACCCTCTTAAGACTGTCACGACAGAATGGGCACGATTGGGAACGTGTTCGCCTGGGGTACATTCAATAGAACAATATAACTGTTAGGAGTTGATGAAATGTAGCAAGCAGTTGAATAAGAATATAGTCTGTGAGAAAGCCAACAGAAGCACTCAATCAAATCATAAAAGAAAGCATGTTACACACTGCAGACTTCCAAATTCCTGAATAGTAGAAAACTGATTCAATTCAAGAGGTAGTTTAGAAAGAGCTGAATCTATAATTCATCAGAAGCATTAGAATACTGTTCTAAGGTAAGGGAAGGAACAATCAAATTCGTTGTTAATATTGTTGAAGGTTGAACATTTGAAAAAACCATCTATACTATCTAATATGATAGGGAGTCCCAAACGGCTAATCAGTTACGATTCAAGAATTGTGAACTCAAAAGGCACCATCTTGAAGGAGCAGGTTGAGGATACCTCCTAACATATACAAATTAGTTTTGAGTTGAAACCTCATCCTATATAAAAATATGATCAAATAAATATGAAGGAAATCCGAGTGATGGTAAATTTGGAGTCATTAGACACCTAAGAACTTTTAACTATGGGGTTAATAGTTAATAAAAATAACAATTTCATTAAAAAAACGTACAAGGGATACCACCATGGAATTAGCAGCATATGCAAGCCAAACGAACAATTATGAAGTAGAATATAAAAGACAATTACAAAAACAATTAACCAGTCAGGAAAGTGATAAACCAGTTAGTTCAGTGTCGTTGTTACATCTATGCTATGCACTGTATAAGATTAAATTCTTAATATGAGTTTTAATTTGTAAGATCCCTTGTTGTCTCTCGAATCCAAGCCTTGGGACGAGCACATGTGTCCTCGGATATATAGTGGGGCAAAGCTCCAATTACCGGCCATCAAAAAAGTTATTTGTAAAACATAAAGGAAGACTATGCCAAACAATGGTGCTCATTCTCAACATGCAGGACAAACCAAATCATGAATGGGGTCCAGGATTGAATATGAAGATAACAACCACACTCGAATTTTTATGGTAAATTTTAGAGAAGAGGGTATCACGCAATTAACTATCTTGATTAGAGCGCGCGGTGTCCATCAAATTAACTAAAGATGAACAGAAAGGCTTTGGACTCTAGCTTTTGTAATCAATGTAATTAACTAAAGATGAACAGAAAGGCTTTGGACTCTGTAGCTTTTGTAATTAATGAAGACTAGAAAACATTAAGGTGTACAGAAATTTTTTGATAGAGCCTCTGTAGATAGAATTATCACTTATGAACCCATAATTAATCCTTCTTAGGGCAATAAGTTATAGAGTACACTGAAAATGTAGAACAAAAGAGATGAGAGTACCATTCACGGTAACATTTCAAGCATAAGGCATGGTTGCAGTTGGGCAATACAACCTTGCTAGTAGTCTCCATGCATATTCCACATTCTTCTTCTCGTTCAATGTCGGCATCTGAACACCGTATACGTTCATCATCGTCTCTTCTTCGGTACCTTTCCATGCAGACGACCTTCTGCCTTTTATCTTCATTATCAGTAACACCCCTCTGAAGTTGCAATAGAGAGGGGTAAATAACAGCTGATCACAACACAGTTACAGAGGTCAGTAGTCAAAAAAAAAATATATATATATATCAAACAATCATCTGATGGAAAATGTGAAACTCAAATACTACCATAGAATTCCCTGATGCTTGCTTTTCTCTCGTTGGTGGACATGGTGGTCGTACCATCCACGTAGACCTGCAGCACAAGGTACATGGTGAATTCAACAACGGTAACACCGTAACAAGTTACAAAATTTAATTTAGTGATGACTGCAGAATATAATGCTATTGGTGAAAAACTTAACCTTGTAAATTAAAATCCTCAGCAGTCCGAGGGCTCCTGCAAGATGGCAGTCTGTCCATTGCACTAGAAAGAGAAACAAGTGAGCAGCAGGACTGTACGACATTCTCATCTGAAGGCAGGGGCCATCATATTCTCCGGGAAACTCCGATGCCCTACAACTCAGGAATAACTAAACATTAAATTGACATATCTAACAACCAGTAATCTGGAGAATCTCCAACCATAGCTATAAATCACAAGCATTATAACATTTCAGCTTTTGATTCATCCGACAATTTTCATAGTCTGAGCACAGAGCATGATTCATAACTAAAAGATATGGCCCATTGGATCATGTTTTTTTTCTTTAAAGGAAAAGGAAAAAGGAAGAAGACTGATCGTAATTCTCATCACTTCAAATTAAAAAAGAACAAAAAAAAAAAAAACGAGGGAGTAGTAGAATCGGTTAAAGGCGATGAGGGTCAAGACATTGATACTGCAAAAACAAGCATTCAATTGAGAGAACCAAAACGAATGATACATTGCAGGCGATAGCTATACAAAAAATCCACCTCCCAAGTTCAATAATCTGTCAATCATAACTCATAACCAAACCACTTTCCCTTGGAAGAAATAGAGCCACAAAACAGAGTGAAACAAAAATTGCCTTTGTAGGTGCGTTACCAAGACAAAAAAACCGTCAATGAAGAACATGACAGGTAAACAACAATCACGTTCCAGAAAATCATTAAGAAACAAAGAGAACACAGAGAAATCAAAACCCACTATACTAAACCAAAAAAACAAAAAAAAAACCCAGAAATTGAAACCCCAAAAAATAGAAAAAAAAGGAAAATGAGAGGCGACTTACAGAGTATTGGCGTGTTGAATATCAGCTTCAAGCAGTTTGAGAGAGTCCTTGAACGACTTTCTCATGGAAGATGAAACATACATCTCCGCCCAAAAGAAGAAAAAAAAACACAACAAATTTCTCCAAATTTCCCACTCTAAGAAAGGCGTAAGAACCCTAATTCGTCTCTGTTTCTTTCTCTTTCTAGAAGTTGGTGGGCAGCGTGTGAGCTCCGTCTTCTCTCTCTCTCTAGGAGAGTGACCTTCGTGTAGCTCGGTGCTGCACTGCCTCTTCAAGGCGAAGCTACGGACTGGAAATGACACGTGGCGGATGGACGGCTCGGAGCGGAGCGTACGAACAAATATAATATATATTTTAAAGGAAATTTATTGTGTACTTTAGAACCTCTATTAGAATTATAGTATATTATTAACAAAAAATTGTTTATATATTCAATCGAACTCAATCAATAACCAGTAATTGAACTCTTGTCAAGTGATTGAGCTCAACTAATTGAGTTTAATCAATAACTATATTCAATCACTCGACTATTTTTAGTTTTTTGGTATATATACAATTATTTTCAATTTTGTGTTATAAATGTAATTTTTTAGTCAATTTTTATTATACATGAAAAATCCTCTATTTTAAACAATAATTCGTTTTAAAATTAAAAAAGAAAAAAAAGGGAAGATTAACCAAACGCAGCGTTTTGATGGCATTGGAGACTCCTTCTCCATTCCACTCCCTTTATTCTCCATCTAGAATTACCATTCCACCCTCTTTGCGTTTTCATTTTTTTAGGAAAAATGCATACCTGGGTTTGTGGTAAAGTTGTATTAGGTTTGTATATTTTTAATATTTTAATAGTGTTTCATTTTTAATATTTTAATAGTGTTTCATTTTTAATATTATTAAATATTTTTTATTCTATGATATTTAAATGGTACATACTTCATTACTTCTATCAATATTTCGTTTTAACATATTTTAAAATCACAACTAAAAATACTTCTCTTTTTTGAAATAGTCAACTAAAATTAATTCAAAAGTTTTTTTTTTTTTGAACCAAAAATTAATTCAAAAGTTAACAAACTGATAAGTGGAGTTTAAAATAATCATATAATTTAGTATAATTATACGATTAATACCGTATTTATATATTTATTTTGACATTATGCAGTATATTTTTTTAAACAGCTTGATTCACAATAAATAGATAAGAAATCTTTTTTTTATTTTATATATTGGGAGATGGGTGGATCTAACTCATAACCTCACGGTTACTAGATCATCGTACAAGATGTTATTAGAGCTCAGCTTATATTGACATAAGAAACCATTCTCAAAGTGATAACCAAATTGACTATAGTAAAAAAAAAAAAAAAAAAAAAAAAAAAAAAAAAGCAAAACATTGTTCCCTTTCTCTTAAAAGGTTTTTCTTTTTCGTGGAAGCCAAATATTCTTTGATAATTTTTTAGTCCAACAAGTTAGGTAAATGAATGAAAAAGTGAGTGAAGAAGGATATTGAGTGAGAAATATGGAGGAAAATTCCCAACCTGCACACTCATCATAACCATTCTTTTTCCATATATTGTGTATAAAAGTATCTGCAAACCAAATCAATCCCTTCCAATGTTTAAAAAGATAAAAAAATTGATTATTTAAGCTCGTTTGATAATCATTTTGTTTTTTGTTTTTAAAATTTAAACCTATTATCACTCAAATTTACTATAATGTCTTCCACCATTCTCACAATTTATTCATCTTTCCTAAGAAAGTAGGAAAACCAACTTTTAAAAACAAAAACAAACTTTTGAAAGTTACTTTTTTTGTTTTTAAAAGTTTGTTAGTATTCTCCTACTTTCTAAAGGAAAGATTGATATATTGTAGAAAGAGTGTAAGACATTGTAGTAAATTTGAGTGAGGATAGACTTAAAACCAAAAACAAAGAATCAAATGGTTATCAAACGGGGCCTTAATTATGGATTGACCTACTAAATATCAGGGTCTTAAGAAATCTAAAGAAATCTAAACATCATTAATTCAATTTATATTAGAAATCTAAACATCATTAATTCAATTTATATTAGCTTCTTACATATGAATTAATTTGGAAAGTAATCGGCGTACTCGTATCAGTGGGGGGAATCGTCAGCTCAATCGAAAATACATTAGTGGTGTGTTCCATAAAAACAGTTGAAATGCCCATAAGTTCTTTTGACATTCACAAATACCTAAAAATAAATACACAAACTAGTAGTCCAAATTTATATAACCATTGAAAAGCTACACTACTTACAACGTACTTGGCTATTGTGTACTTGGCAGAAACATACAGTCGCTGCTTGTTACAACATTATACTAAAAAATAAAGTGAGCAAAATAATAACACAACTGAGTTCAAAACGCACACCCTATATGTAGACGCAATGGTTATGTTTTTGGCTTAAGTTAAGACATGTTCTTGCTAAGGTCTATTTTAATACATCGAATTCAAATGCTCGCGGAAAACTTCCAACATCGATGCAAACGTGATTATGCCAACCAAGCTTCCATCGTCTTCGATCACCCACACATACGGCACACGATGCGCAAGCGCTTGAATCGTCACTGCCACCAACGAACTCCGGGGATTGCACACAGCAGCCTCTGAGCTCCTCACTTGCCTGGCTAAAGACCCTCCTAGCTTTCCACTCCTTCCCCAGCTAGAGATAGAATCATCATCTGAGGAAGATGAGTAAAACGAAGAACCTGATGACATTGATGATTCTTCTTCCACCCACTCCAACAATGCCCCTAAGTTTCTCTCATCAAGTCTTTCTTTGACCAACTGCACCAAATCCTCCGGCGGGTCACCACAGTCCACATACGCCATTAGCTCACCTGCCGAGAGGGTTGCAATCGCAGCCGTTACGGTTATATCGCAAGAATTCAATGTGAGGGGTGAGATTTCCCCAATCAACTTCCCATCCGAGTCAACAATGGCAACGGCAGATTGGTAGAAGATGGCTTGAGAAAGGAGAGGCAGGGCAGAAAGAGCGGGATCGTCGTAGAGTACGGCAAGGATGTTAGCTGTGTCGATGGCGTTGAGGGAATTAATGGGGGTGGTGGAGGTGGGGCTGAAAAGGCCTATAGAGTTAAGGAGGTAACGGATTATGTCCTCTTGGCTGAGCCAACAGTATTCAAGTTTATTGTGAAACGTGCAGTCCAAGGGAGCAACTTCCTCAAGCACATTCCTTCTTGACTTCTCCGAGGGTCTAGTTTGAATTGGGACTACTAGATTTTGTGCACCTTCAATGAGGAGATCTATGGCTTCCACCAACCTGAAAATTATCAGATAAAGTTATCAATTTACACTAAAACCAGTATTTATTTCGGCTACAGGGAAGAATTGCTAGATGAAAAAACGTTTTGACAGAAAAATTCGGTAAAACCAGTCTTTTGCTAGAAGCTTATTGTCACCCGAATAATGTCTAATATATGTAGACAAATTTACTTTTCTATTAAGATTGATCTAATGCAAATTATAGAATAAGGTGAAACCCATATTCTCTAATAACCGAAACAGTATATTCAGATAAAAATTAAAAAAATCACAGATCATATACAAACAAAGGTTTGCCTAATCGTTCTGAAATCAATTTTCAAGAACGGATGTGAATTCTAGAGATGCGATTATATAATCAACCTGGAATCAAAGGAATAGTAAACGAAAATCAGACAATTTCTAAACGACGGAGTCGAGAGACCGAAACAGCAACATTCAATTCAAAATTTCAAACCCTACAGACACCAAGAACATCATAAATTTCAACCAAATGCGAATCAGAATAGAAGAAAAAAAAAGGAAGAAATCAAAATCACGGACCTAGCATGAGGCTGTAAGTGCCTAACGACGACAGGAACTTCCGGAACGAGAATCGAAACAGAAGATTGAAGCGCGACGGCAGGTTGCGAGAGGTTCTCTTCTCTACAGAGAAATGCGATGACGTCGACCAGCGAAACCTTGCCGACGCATCGGCAATGGCGGTCTCCGGAGCCGGATTTGGAGGCGCAGTTCCAGACGGTGATGGAGTTTTGACCGAGCTTGTTGAGCGCAGCTATGGCGTCGGCGAGTGTGGCGGAGACGGGGATACCGGACCTCAGCGCAGGTTTTCCGATGCATAAATCAGAGACTTCATGAGCCAACAACAACTCTGCTGCCATGCACGATGAGAAGAAATGATCCAAGAACAGATGAGAGAGAAAATGGAGGAGAGCAGAGGTTGAAGACGCTTCTAGAGAGAGAAAATGGAGATTTTGAGCTCGTGATTTATTTGCTACTTAATTTCCATTATTTATAGGGAACAAAACGCTCGCTTCTGCATTTTACGGTAAGTTTAGAAAGTAACAGATAATAAATGGTACATTGCATATTCAATATTAGAATTTAGTTCTTATCGTTTTACCTCCACTAAAATTTGACTTTTTACCAACTAAACTTTCAATTTTGCAATAAATTTTGAAAATTCAATATACTTAATTATAAAAAAAATTGAAAGTAGGTGGCATAATTGATTATGTTATTTAGTGTTAGTATATTTGTGTTAATATATTCCAATCCCACTTTCACCAATTTTAAATTCGCTATTTATCTCTATATTATTTGAGAGCAATATGTTCTATTAAGGTTTGTCGGTCCTTTTCTTTCATTTTGTACTTAAAAATAATAATAAAAAAAATTTTGTCATTAAAGAAACACCCATTTATATATTATTGGTTATTTTTTAGATAAGATATAATATTGGTTTAGAGGTCATCTTTTTATGTATATATATTTATTTATTTTAGATTTACTAGACAAATGACATATTAAACAAAATTAATTGATTGACTATAAATATGAATTTAAAGCATTCTATTCAATACAGCCCAAAATAGCCGAACAATAGGTAAGCTCGAGTACATTAACGTAGCTCATAAATTAAAAAGTTTATGATTCAAATCTCAACACTTAATTATCGAATGGGTTAGTGGTACAATGATTTTATTATTTGGTTGTAGACCAATTCAATATCAATGTTACATGTTTGATCCCTGAAATCGGTATTTATAATACTCTCCCGGACTTGTATTAAAAAAAATCCCAAACACTTAATTACTGTTAAATTAAAAATATATAGGTAGTTCAAAATTTTAGAAAGTGGAATTGACATTTCACGAATCGGTAAGAAAAGTCTAATGGGTTATATTTAAAAAATAAAAAAAAAAAAAAAAAAAAAAAAAAAAAATCTTATGGGTTATACAATTAAAAAAAAATGTGTAGGCACAAAAAATGGCTACAAAATCTATTAAATATAATAATTAAAAGAAAAAGTAACTAGACAAAATTACAAGTTTAGAAAGTTGTACTTCAGCTTAAAAAAAACATCAAAGATCGTAGGATCCAATTTTTTATTCTTAATTAACACCGTTACATAACGTTGAATAATATGAGATTATGGTTTCAAATTTCTCGCGTGTGTGTTAATGCCAATTTCCATTCCTTTTTATCCCTGAAGGAAAAATAAAATTAAGACAAAATAGATGTGAGAAATTGTTTAAAGGAGGAGAGAGAATATATATATAAAAATTAAATTTTGGTCCCTCAATTTTACCATTAATTCCATTTTAGTCCGTCAAGTTTTAAAAATTCAAAATTAGTCCTCCAACTTTTAATTAAACTTAAAAATAGTTCATGTAGTTATCTTTAGGTTACGCCTCCGTTAAAACTTTATTAAAATAATAATATTTTGGTTTTTTTTTTATTATTTTTGTTATCTCTCCTAAACTTCATCTTTTTCTTTTAATTTCATCTCTGTTGAGCAATTCTTCCCTAACAGGTTCTTCATCTTCTCCATTTTTTTAATTTGTGGTTGTTCGTTGTCTCTAACAAGTGGTATCAGAGTTAATACTCTTGACTTAGCGATGTGGACGAAGACTCCCGATTAAGAACAAAGGAGGGGCGAGCCTATCGTTGCATCGGTGTACTTTGTTCGAGGGCAGGTCTCCCCAATATAGACAAAGTCGATAAGGTTCGAAGGATTTGAAGTGTACTTTGTTTGGGGGAGAATTGTTGAGCAAACAAAGTTGTCCTACATCGCTAAGATTAGAGAAATATCTTGTGTATTTAAGAAGGGGCACCACCTCCATTAATATGAGACATTTTGAGAGAGATGTCCAAAAACAAAGTCATGAGGAGTAATTCCCAAAATGAGCAATATCTCATATCAATGTGGAGATTTTATGGATGTTCATTGTCCTTAACACTCTATCTTTCATGTTTCTCTTTCCATTTCTTATTTTGTCGTGAGAATGGAAATACAAAGATTAATCGGAATTGGATATGTATTTTGAGGAAGAGATACAAACCTCATCCCACCTCACTCGGTTGCTTCAAGTCTTCAATTCTCCATCTAATCCTCCCACTATTCTTTTCCTTTCGAAATTAATTTATGGGGGTTCAATTTTGTTATAGATTTTGAAGATCAGCGACAAAAAGTTAAAGCACAGGAAGAAAGCTTAAGGGTAAAATTAAGTTTGGTTATTTTGGTTAAATTTGGTTAATTGGGGGTTCAATTTGGTTATTTTGCTCTAGAGTGAAAGCTTAAGGGTAAAGTTAAAGCACAAGAAGAAAAGAAAACAAAAATAAGAAATGAAAAGAGAAACATGGAAGAGAGAGAAAGTTAAAAGAAAGAGATGAAGTTTAGGAGAGATAAAAAAAAAAAAGACATTACTATTTTAATAAGTTTTAACGGAGGAGTAACCCAAAGATAACAGCATGAACTATTTTTAAGCTTAATTGAAAATTTGAGGATTAATTTTAGATTTTTGAAATTGAGGGATTAAAATGAT
>JBBMEF010000025.1:1880746-1893130 GCA_037832685.1 Sicyos baderoa
TAATAATAATAATAATAATAATAATAATAATAATAATAATAATAATAATAATAATAATAATAATAATAATAATAGTACTGAAACAATAAACACTTTTTTGTCACTAGAAAAATACCGTAATTTCCAAAGATCAGCAGAAAAGGTCAATGACTAAGTTTTAATTCAAAAGGATAATATTTTTATGGGTATGCTTTATTAGTATTTATAAAATGCATTTTCCCCATTCATTGTTTTTATTTTATTATTACTTTTTTAGATGACCTCCAGATTATTTTATTAAAGCAGCATCTTAGTGTTTTTTAGTACGTAAAAAATATTCCAAATTTTAATTATTATGTATTCAAACTTACCAGCTCTAAACAAATAAAAATAAATAAATAATAGTACCTTTAACTTGTAATTTATAGTCAATTGAAAGTAAGTAGAATATTATCATTATAAAAGTCAAAACTTGCTTTAAAAAATACAAAGACCAAATCTTTATATAGATTGAGATTCATATTTAAAGACTGAGAGTTAAATATTAGGACTGATACATCTGAATTGAAGGTATGAAATTAATTATGAATTTTATACATTATTATTATTATTATTATTAGGGAGTTTTTCATGTGTAATAAAAATGGACTAAAGCACAAAAATAAAAATAATTGTACATATACAAAAAAATGAAAAATGAGCTATTTTAAAATATAAAAATCTCAATTTCAATTTAATAACTTCTTATTTTATTTTGATTACTCGTAGCTACTTGAAAGTAATCAAGTGATTAATTTTAATAACGGTTAATTGATTGATTCAATCGAATAAAGGTGATAGAGCTCAGACACTTAACAACTGACTGAATACAATCAAATATTGCGGATTGAATTCAAGTACTCGAAATTAAAAAAAAAAAAAAAAAAAAAACTAAAGAAAAGTTGGTATAAACCAATTTTTGATAAAAAAAATGTACTATAATTATAATAGGGTCCTAAAGTTGTATACAATACAAATTCTTTTATTATTATTATTTTACATTTAAATATTATTGAGTCATTAGTTTAAATTATCATTACTAAATAAAAATGAATAAAAAAAAAAGTGTATAAATAATAATATTTATGTAATTAAGAAGAAAAAAAAAACAATCCTTTATGTAAATGATGTATTTTTGTTAATGAAATTTATCCCTTCACATTGTCATACACATTAATAAATAACTTCTACCAATTTAACTTGCAAACAATTCCAAACATAATATATATATATATATATATATATATATATATATTTGTATTTTTTTTATCACACTAAGCATATACTTCTTTATAGTTTTTAAAATTAATATCGAATATTTCTAAATTTCTCAAAATCATGAAAATTAAAATTTAATTTTTAACTAACGCCTTTTAATTAGACAAAATCTATAATTATTTAAAATGTTGATGGCATGTACCTACCTAATTTGTGGCATGCTAGTTTGTTTAATCGGTTATAATTCAACTCAACTTTATATTAAAAGTTGCATTTATTAACAGATAAAATAAAATGGTAAGTGGTTGAAAAAAATAACTTTTTTGATCGAAAGTGTTTATTGCAACATTATTTAAACTTTAAGTAATTAAACTGAAACATTTTCAAGTGTTTTTTTTTTTAAGATTTTTTTTTTGAAAAAATCAATAACTTCTTACAATCTATCTCCAATGCCGAGATAACATTAGGGGAGATTCCCTTTTAAAAAGCCCACAAAATCTCTATAGAAGAGGAAAAATTACAACTGGCACAACAAATGGACCTCACATAATTACTAGATCTATTACAATGCACAAAACCCTAAAGAAGAGATCAACTCTTTAACATCCACAACGATATTATTTAACTCAAAAAAATTAAGAATTTCGTCACTAATAACCTTAACCCCCTCTAAGGCATTAGACTCAACCATAATAGTGGCCTCCTCCAATGAGTGGTTAAACCAGAAAATAAGATTGCTGAGTAAAGCAGATTATTTTTCGATTAATCTGCACAAAATAACCCCACTCTGACCGCAACCTCCTAATCCATCTCTATACGACCGGAGCACCGCCGGGAAGCGGTGGCGACCGCCGTACTTGATTGTTCTTCCAATTTCTCCTCTCCAAATGAATCTCATACTTTCCAACAAACCCATTTGCTTTTCCTTTCATCAATTCCCAGCTCCCAATAATCTCTTTCAATCTTCCCTATTTTACCGCCAAATCCCTAATCTCCCAATCAAGAATCGATTGCTTCCCAAAACGTCTAGATTTTGCTCCGCCACGGACTGCAATCCGACGAACGCCGCAAGATTCGGCGGCTGGGACGACAATGGACTCGTAAGTGATTCAGACCAGTTCCGTAATTTTTTGGTTTCTGTTGGAATCGATCACAAACGACATTTAATCGCATTTCTCTTTGGGTTTTTGTGTGCTCTAGCCGTTTCTAGGGTTAAAGTATCTTCGATTGCTGTTTTTCCGGCCTCTGTTTTCGTTTTTGCTGTTGGGTTTTCTCTAGGGTTTGTACGTGGTGGAAGTGTAGATGAGCTGAATTTACTTGGGTATAGAAACAAAGGGAAAGAGAGAATTAATGGGTTTAATGCTGAAAGTTTGAGAGATTTGGTGGAGTTTTTTGATGGGTTTGTTGCCAAACTTGATGAATTGAAATGTAGTATACAGAATGCTGTTGATTCTAGGGAAATTACACTTGGGGATTTAGAAAGTTACATCGATGTGTTGGAATCGAATGATTTATCGACCTCGAATGCTAGAAAGGTTGTTGAGGCCTTGGTTATTAGTGGGGGCAACTCCAAAGCTGTTGTTATTGAGAATCATAAACGAAGTAGAAAGTTTAAAGACCTTGGAGATGTGGGGTTTGAGCTTTTGCAATCGGTTGGCAGTTTTCTTGGAGATAAGTTTGTTGGTTCTAAGCCTAATAAAGTCAAAAACAATGTTAAGCCGCAGATGCCGATCAATTCGGTTGGCAATCAAACTAAAAAGAGTTCGATACCGTCAGAAGTTAATGCTGGTTCTTTGGATTCTGCTACTGATTCTAGTCCAGCTATTAATTTAGATGTTTTTGAGGAATCAAGGAAAAAGCAGGCTATGGAGATGGATTATTTTACAAGAATTAATATTACACGAGAAAGGGATAGAGTAAATTTAAAGGGAATGCATGGGAGTTCAACAAGATTTATTGATGGTGAAGAGTATAGCTACGAGAATAATAGATTGCAGTATGAGGACAATTACCTTAATAGTTCTAACGCGGGTCTTCACGACAAACTTGAGAATTTGCGATTTAATGATAACTTTCCGGATCCTGGGGACAGTAGTTTCAAAATGAAACATAGGGAGACTAGAACTTCCTTTGTAGAAGAGCATGGATTTGATGAAAATAATGGAGCTTATAGGTCTTCTCACATGTCAAAGAGGGAAAGTGAAGTTTATAGATCTCAGTTGAGAGAAGAGAGAGTAAATAAAAAGGAAAACTCCCATTTGACTGATCGACCATTTGGAGAAGAGAACGAGGTTGCTTCCTCACCATCTTCAATGATTCATGATGATGCAATGTTCAATAACTATCTTATGGAAGCTAATGATCTTCTGAAAGAAGCGAGGGAATTGATGAAGTATAAACGCGAAGAAGACCTTGTGGAGGTCATATTATGCCAGTCTTCTTGTTTGTTGGAAAAAGCTATGACTATGAAGCCCATGAGTTTGTTGGCAGTTGGCCAGTTGGGAAATACTTATCTTCTTCATGGAGAATTAAAGTTAAGAATGAGTCGCGAGTTAAGACGACTTTTAGCTGGAAAAGAGACGGCATCTAATGGGAAGTGGGTCGAAATGGTGGGTGGACTAGATGATTCTATTGGTAGTAGGGATAAACTAACATCCATTCTCATTAGTGCGTGTGAGGAGTGTGAAGAACTTCTTGTGATGGCAGGTAGAAAGTATAGGATGGCATTATCAATTGACCGGAATGACGTGCGAGCACTATATAACTGGGGTCTTGCTCTTTCCTTTCGTGCACAGTTGATCGCAGATGTTGGACCAGTGAGTACTACTTTCTTGCACATTGTTAACCTATATTTTTGTAAAGAGTGGTGATTTGTATATCAAAGTAACATTAGGCGATGTTTTGACTTTTGATAGTAGTAAATACACAATAAGCTTGTTCTTTTTTCAAGCTTTTTTGATGTTCTCCATTTAATAGGTTTTCTTTTGTCATATTAAATTTCAGGAGGCAGCTTTTGATGCTGATAAGGTCTTTTTAGCTGCCATTGATAAGTTTGATGCAATGATGTCAAGAGGCAATAATTATGCACCTGATGGTATGTTTTCTATTCTTGATGCTCAAACCAAATGTCACATAAGACCCTTACTTTAAATGAGATTTAGAAACATTGCCCTCAATAAATTTTAGAAATTGAAATAGTTTGAACCCTAGGTGTGCTATGTATATGGACACCAAAATCTGAATGCTTGGGAATCTAAAACTCATGTTACTGTTAAGCACTGGTATTTTAATTGCACCACAAATAACTTACTTTAAAAAACTTATTAGCTGTTCACTTTTTAAAGTACTATAAGCATCCAATTTTAATACTACCAATGACTATTATAGAAGCATTGAAACTTATTGCCAAAAATTTCTAACTGGTTCTGCATAATGCAAAAGTAGACCTACTGTTGCATAAGCTGTACCTATTGTGGAAAAATGTTATTAGAAGTAGGAGACTGGCCCAGGTTGGGAAGTATTGAAAACTGAACTTTTCTTTTGTTTAGTATTCTGCTAGCTATAATAGGATGCGGTTAATCTATAGATTAGCTACATGAAGGGTTGGCCTGTGAGACTTGCCGTTAATATTGGGTAGTTAATTATCATGGAGTGGCCTTGTGGTCAAAGAGAGTCTTGGAGAACTAAAATGTGATGGCCGGTTCGACCCATGGTGGCCACCTACCTATGAAATGAAAGTGTGAGTGAAGATGGAAATGCAATGAGAAATCTAGTGGAAAAATTCCAAGCCCCGAAAGCACGTCGTAACCATTCTTGGTCAAGCTGTATATTTTTCATTCAGATGTGCAATTCTGTCCCAGTCCCATCTGCCTAGTAGTTTTGAGTTTATTCAATTAGTTAGAGTTGGAATGGTTCATTAAGACACCATTTATGAAATTGCTATAATGTATCTTCTGCATTGCAGCTCTGTTCAGATGGGCTATGACATTGCAGCAACGATCTCGGTTACGGCCTAACAACAGCAAAGAGAAGGCGAAGTTGCTGCTGCAGGCTAAACGGCTCTACGAAGACTCACTGAACATGAACTCTGATAATGTTCAAGCAAGAGAAGCCTTAATGTCCTGCATATCAGAGCTCCAATTTGGGCAGTATTAGCAATTTTGTGACAGTTTTCATTGTTGGACATGGCTGTTCTTTTATGCTACTAAAGCTTTGATACCAACCTGAAAATGGAAATCTAAATAGAAGTTAGTAATAATAACCAAAGCCACTGCTTGAAATATGCTGAGGAGACAATACCAATACACAAGATAACATTTCCATATCTTTTTTTTTTTTTTCCTTATAGAAGCCAGTTTCTAACTGTATTTCATACTTATATACTAGTTATCTGAATACCAAGAGATCACGATATATATAGTATCAGTGACACCTTCAAACAAAAAATTTACATACTTTCTCTTTCACTACTATTTTCTTATTTATATTAACTATTTCAGTGATCTGATGGTTGTTTGTTTGCCATTTTTAAAGATGATTTAGATGGAGGATTTTCTAATTTTTCCTTACGAGTTTTTTGTAACTCCTTAATCCTCATTTTTATTTTGAAAAGTAACTCCTCATTTCTAGCAATTCATTTCTAATCATTTATTTATACACTACTCAATCATTTCTAAGTACTTATTTCTATTCATTCATTTCAAATCAATTAAAATAACTCATTTTTAAACACTCATTTTAAATTATTTTTAACTACTCAAAATAACTATTTATTTAAATATTCGTCTAAACAAGGTTTTCACTCTAACTCATCTACAAAAAAAAAATAATATATATATATATATATATATAACAATTCACTTAGGGGACGTTTGGCCTGCCGGGAAGGGAAGGGAAGTATTCCTTCCTGGCGTTTGGCCAACAAGGAAAAAGTTTCCTTGTCCAACCCGGCGCGTGGAGCCCACGCGCCCGCATATCCCGGCGCGTGGACTCTGCGTTACTTTTTTTTTTTTTTCAAAATTTTCCTACTTGAGTTTTTCTATTTCTATTTAAACTTTTCTACTTCAGTTTTTTAATTTTAAATTTTCCTTATGTTTCTTTTGGTATCATTAATTTCAATTTTTTCTTTTTATTGTTTATGAACTCATTAATTTTAACTTTTTATGTTTCTTAATTCTAATTCAATTTTTAAATTTCTAAATAAACGTTTTTTTTGTTTTTTTTTTTTTATAATTACATTTTTATAATAATATTATTTAAAATTGAATTGTGATTTGATTTTTATTTTATTTTTTTTTTAAAATTATTGTGATTTGAACTTTACTATTTTTAAATAAAAGTTTAAGATAGTTATTTTTAACTAACTTCTTCATTTAATTTTATTGAATATATTTATGTCTTATGTTATTTATGTATATTGTTTCTTTAAAAATTATAATATATATTTATATAAATAGAAGATATAATTACTCAAAATAATTAAACTATTTACTTTTTTTAATCTTACCATCTTCATTTGAGTTTCTAAACTTAATTTTATTATAATAATTATGTCATCCATTTATTTTTATTTATCATTTTCATTGTTTTTAACCTTCGTCAAATTTAAATATTTTAAGTTTTATTTCATTATTTCTCAAAAAAAAAAACAAAAATTGTTTCATCTATTTAGTTATTTTGATAATGAAGTATGTTAAATTTTAAATTTTATTTAATTAATAAATTTCACAATGATATTTTATGAATATTATATTAAAAAAATATTAAATAACTAACATTTTTTTTATAAAAAAACATCACATCACTTTCCTTCTCATTCCACCAAACACCAATTTACTATCATATCACATCATTTTTCTTCTTTTCCCATCTCACCAAACACCAACTTATTATTACTTTTCTTCTCATCCCTTCCCACCAAACACTAATTTACTCTCACTTCCCTTCCCTTCCCTTCCCTTCCTTTCTCTTCCTTTCCCGCCCTAGCCAAACAAGCCCTTACTAAATATTTGATATTACACATAAAAAATAATCGATAAAGTAGAACGTACCTAGGTGAATGACCGAATAGTTGAAGCGAGTGATTGATTGTATCGGAGGTGTTCAAATAATTTGACAATTGAAATAATTCAAACCAACCAAACACAATTTAACTTATTGAATTGGGTTAAAAATATGATTGGGTAGGAGTTAATTGGACTTATGAAAAACATAAGACAAACATAAAATTGGTCTACATTTCTCCCCCAACTTCTCCTTTATTTATGGGCAAAACGTGTCATTTTAGTTGTAAAGACCACAAATTTATTGGGTATGCTAACTAATTAGATTTAAGAGGAAAGTAAAAGAAATTAGAAAAAGAAAAGAAAAGTAAGTAAAAGATAGGGTGAGTAGGATCCACGTCAATCCAAGTTTTTGAATAATTAAGCATTAAATTCCGCTCTCCAAGTTCTTAAATTCCCTCATTTGGATAACTCTGACACAGCCTCACCCATCATAACGTGTTTCCCCCTTCTTTTTCCAACACAATCATATTTTTCCTCTCCATATTTCAACAAACTATTTTCAAATCTCTCAAATAATCTAAATTCTTTTACATATTAGAATATACCAAAAAACATAAGATTTAGGAATGCTTGTATGGAAAAATGCTTCTTTAAATAAATGAGTTAAAAAATGTTTGTTTGAATATTTGTTTAGATAGAGAAGTTGAAACAATAATCTAAATACTTTTATATTAAATTAATTTTGTATGTATTAAAAAATATTATATATATGTATTCATAAATACTCTTTTATTAAATTAGTTTTGTATGTATTAAAAAATATTATATATATCGTTGTTATATTTAGTCATAATTATAATTAATTTATAAAATAAATATATTATACGATTAAAATCTTATGAGTTTGAATCATTCTTCATAATTATAATGAAATTTTTTATTATTTCTTTGTAAATGTTGTTGAATAATAAAACAAAAACCTTAAAAAATAGGAAACCATCTAAATCCAACAAGAGCTGGAAATAATTGAGCAGGTAGAGAAGAGTCCAAAAAAGCAATTGATAAAATCCCAAAAAACAAATAGTCCAAGTTTGGATAAGATTGCCACGTCAACCGTCTTATTCTCACCACCAAACACCCCCTTTAAATAGTCCCCCCAAATCCCTCTTCTTCTCCATCATTTCTCTCCAATTCCCCATTTCATCAATCAAAGATGTTGGCCATTTTCGACAGCCAGTCCGTTCAGCCGCCGCCGGAGCTCCAAAGTCCGGCGTCGCACCGCCACCCGACGGCGAAGCCCAAACTCCCACATGAAATTCTGAGCCATTTCACCACTTCTTTGGGTGGTGCAGCTTTTTCAATGTCTTTTGGGATCTCAGCTTCTCTTGCCTTTGATCCATCTGCTTCTCATTCCATTGCCCATCATATGTAAAACATCCTTAACCCTTTTTTTATCTCCTTAAATACTTCACATTTTTGTTTTACTTTTTGAGTTTTGAAGAATTGTTAGTTGGAGTAATTGAATGACAAAATTGCAGGTTGTTTTGTGGATTGGATGAAATGTACTGTATGTTCAAAGGAAGTTTGAACAATTTGAGCCGTTTGAACAAGCAGTATGGGCTTTCCAAAGCTACAAATGAAGCCATGTTTGTGGTCGAAGCTTATCGGACCCTCCGAGACCGCGGCCCGTACCCGGCCGATCAGGTCCTTAAGGAACTCGAAGGGGACTTTGCCTTTGTCGTCTTTGACCGCAAGACTGGCTCTGTATTTGCTGCTCTGGTGAGTTTCTTTCATCTTGATCAATTTTTGTTAAATTTAAAATGTGGGTTGTTTTTGTTTGGTTTCATAATGAATTGGGTTTTCTTAAATTTGATTTAAAAACAGGATGCAAATGAAGAGATGAATCTGTATTGGGGCACTGCTGCTGATGGTTCTCTTGTAATTTCGGATTGCTTGGAAGTTATTAAAGCTGGTTGTGCCAAATCATTTGCCCCATTTCCACCTGGTAATCTATACTTAACCTCGCTTGATCGTTGTTATTTTTTATAACCGAGAATCGGTGCTTTGCTCCCATATACTCGAGACACCCGCGCCCGTCACAGGGCCTGAATTTGGGAGATAGTAAGTAGTTTTATCATTAAATTCAACACATTAAGTCATGAACTTAATACCTCTAAGAAAAAGTCTAACCCTTTGAAAACCAAGGGGGTAGATTGTTATAGCATGGTTTATTATTATTTATTAACTAAGGGTGTAGATGGTTATAGATTGTGATGATTTCAAGTGGAGTAAAACTCCTCGATGTGTAGAGAAATTTTACTCTTTCTAGTATAGCACAAACATGGATTGAGTTACTGTAACCCAATCTATACTCGATCTAATGACCATGAATCACTTAAATGATCCATAATGGTTGGTTGTAAACTTCAAAATCTATGTTAGGAAAACATCATTATTCCATATTTTCTTATAAATGGGCTATAAATTTAGTTGGAATCTGAGTTGTTTTGATACAAATTGGCAGGATGTATGTTCCACAATGAAAAAGGGCTAATGAGTTTTGAGCATCCAACAAAGAAGATGAAGGCAATGCCAAGAATTGACAGTGAGGGAGTGATGTGTGGGGCCAACTTTAAGGTTGATGTCCAATCAAGGGTTCACAGCATGCCACGTGTCGGAAGTGAAGCCAACTGGGCAACCTGGGGCCCTCATTCCTGATTCACATTGTTTTAACTTAATTTCTGGTGACCAAATAATGACTTGAAGTTGGAGATCTCTTCATTTTCTTTAATTTTTAAGCTTTTTTTTTCGCTTTGTGTACATATTTTGATTCCGGATGCTTTATTTGGACTTCAGAGTTATCTGTAAGTTTCGATTAATGAAAAAGTAAAAGTTTATGATTTTATATCATTGAATTCTTTGATTATTAGTTTATTGTCTTTTCTGTTTATACCAAAGTTAAAAGAGGAAGAATATTATCAAAGTGAGCATACTTAAATACTAAATGTAATGTACCAACAAGAATAGTTGAAAAATAGTCAAATGAAGGATTTAAAGAGGATTTACATTGGTGCAACTCAAAACAACTTCTCATTTCTAACCATTCATTTTTTTAGTAAAAAACTTATTTTTAACTTTTTATTTTAAATCATTCCTAAGAAGCTATTCTCTCTTATTCTTCTAAAAAAAACATCAAATATTTTATTTTTGGATACAACTCCTCCAATAAAATCTATATTCAAACATATTATTATAATTCAAAACTTTTCTTAATGTCCCAACAACTACGAAATACGGTCAAAACATAGCTCATACGACTAGAGGTTTGATTCTTCATTTTACACATGTGAATAAAAAAAGAAAAGAAAAAGAACTATGCAGATGAACAAGTCTTCATCCCAATCTACTAAAAAAAGTCTCCAAAAAAGAGGAAGAACATTTCGAAATATTAATATGAAAAATTGACTTGTAATTTTATTTTAATTGTGAATAAGAAAGGAAGATCCTAGAGTTTACAATGTAAGCCGTGGGAAAGAAAAAGATTGCTGAATTAGTAAATATTCCTTCCGTTTCCAACAAAATCTAAAATGTAACGATTACGACATGTCAACATTGGAAAAACATTACCAACAAAAACATAACAACGCATCTAAAAATCTCTCTACCTAAAATATAATTGAAAAAACATTTGAATAGTACCATCGACGACATTTATAATATAATAACCTTTTGACAATCCATCTTCTATATTAAGTTTTTCAATGGAATAATCACATGAACTATAAATTAAAGAAGATCAAAGCTGAGTTGTCTCATTCCAAATTGAAAGTATTTAATAAAGTAATTTTTTTAAAATTTCTGGTTGAGTTGTCAAGTGTTGAGTAACATGGTCCTTGAGACAATTGATTGGTGGCTAGGAATATAATTAAAGAATGGTGATGAAGAAAAGCTTGGCAATCTAATCATAGATATTAGTTTTATATTTTAAAGAAATTGTATGAACTTTTTTAATAATTAATAAACTTTAAAATTTGACATTTATAGTCAATTAATCTATTTTTATACAATATTATAAATACTCATTAATACAACTTCGATTTCTAGGAAGCGGAGCGCAGCTAAGCTAATTAACCCTCCTTTGCTTTACCCTGTTAATATTATAAGAAACTATCTATAAATACCCATTATAACTAATGATGATTATATTTGCTAATTTCTTTTAAAAGTAATCATATTTGAGATTAATCATTTTGACTCTTCTTTTTTCTAAAGTAAATTTCGTTCTATGTCCTCTAGTTCAAAACTGCCACAAATGTTGATCTAAAAAATGTTGTAGCTCCCTATTCACAAAAGAAATCCATATTGAACATCAAAATAAATTCCTCAAAAAAAAAAAAAAAAAAGGTTGCTGGATTCATAAGCTCTGCAACAGGGGAAAAAAAAATCATACACACAAAATGAGCCACTCAAAATTAATTGGGAAACCAGCTTTGGAAATAAGAAATTAACTACAGCACAAACATGAATCACAACAACAATCTGAAGAAAACATTAAAGTTCTAAAAAAAAAATCCCATGATTACAGATGCAAACATCTACTATGGAGGAAGTTGGGTTGAGAAAATGAATAGGCTAACCTGAAAAAAATAATTTCAAGGATGTTTGAAGAGGGTGGCAATGTCAAAATCAGAAGCCCAACTAGTCCAAAAGATAATATGCCACTAGATACCGTCAAAAGGTACAGAAGAATAAATGTTGTATGAGATCACAACTGATTACACATTCAAATGCAAGATAAACAAACGAAAAACATCGAAACCTCGAAGGGAAAAAGTAAAACGTATTGAGCAGAATGAAGTTGATACCGGCTATGGCTATGTCGTTATGTGGCAAATTACTCCTCAGCCGCAGCAGCAACAACAGTAATTTCTTCTTGAGGTTTGTGAGAAGTGCCATTGGCAGTGGCAGCGGCAGCGGCAGCTCCAGGTGCAGGATCAGATGCTTTTGTTGCTGCATCCTTTTCATTTTTTGCATCTTTTTCATTTTTTGCATCTTTTTCATTTTTTGCATCTTTTCCATCCTTTGGATCTTTGGCATCCTTGGCAGGTGGGGGTGGGGGTGGTTTCATATGAGGTGGGGGTGT
>JBBMEF010000025.1:1893230-1903515 GCA_037832685.1 Sicyos baderoa
TATAGTTTTAATTCTCTTCTTTTTCATTGGCATGGCCTTTTGTAATCTTTAACTTTTTCTATCTTTTTGTTTATCTTGTTGTAACTTTTCATACCATCAATGAAAGTTTTCTGTTTCACAACTCATTTTTAATAATTCTTTTTTTAACTATTCATTTTAAATCTACATCCAAGCAAGTTATTATCTCCAATTTTTCTACATAACAATCACATCCGAGCGAGCTTTTTTTATTACCAACTCTCAATTTCTAACTCCTCAAAATAAATCTCAAAACCCCATCCAAACACTTTGAAGGTTGTTGAAAATCTCTTATCTTCTCTTTTCCAGATCTTCAGTAGAGTTTTGGTATCCTCATTAGTTTAATACACATTTTACTTGGGAATGAACTCAGAGGGTTAAAAAATGTTATCTCCCTACTTTCCTCAAATGGTCAAGAAATGACTTCACCGATTTTTTAGCCAAAAAGAAAAAAGTAATTCTGTTAATTTTTTTTTTTTTTTTTTGAAAAACAAGAAAAGTCATTCTTAAAGAAGACTATTATGTAAATTTATCTACATTCATGTCCAAATAAATTCCTTCCTATTGAAATAGTAAAAAGTCAATAAAGTTGAATTTAAGTTTTGTAACAAGAACATATTATTTCGAAAGTCAGCAGAAATTAACTACAGCACAAACAGTGATCAGAGCTACCAAGAATCTGAAGGAAATTATCATGTCCTCAAAAAAGCCACATATGATTACAGCATATCTACTGTGGAAAGGTGGCTGGGAAAATGAATTGGCTAACCTGATGAAACAATTTCAAAGATGTTTGAAGAGGGACTTCATAAGATAATGTCAGTAGAGACTTTCATAAGATACTGAAGAATAAATGTTGTATAAGATCACACATGATTACAGATTCAAATGCAAGATAAACCAGCGAAAGCGACGTAAGAAAGTATTGAGCAGAATGAAGTTGATACCGGCTATGGCTATGTCATTATGTGGCAAATTATTCCTCAGCAGCAGCAGCAGCTTCTTCTTGAGGTTTGTGAGAAGTGCCATTGGCAGTGGCAGCTTCAGGTGAAGGATCAGATGCTTTCGTTCCTGCATCTTTTTCGTTTTTCGGGTCCTTTTCCTTTTTCGCATCTTTTCCATCCTTTGGATCTTTGGCATCCTTGGCAGGTGGGGGTGGGGGTGGTTTCATATGAGGTGGGGGTGTGTGCTTCAATTTCACGAGAATTTGCCGCATTCTCGAGAGATCGGTAGGCTTCCCCGGCTTTGGACCTTGAACAACTAAGATAGATGGTTTCTTTTCTTGATCCTTCTTTCCTCTCTTTTTCTCAATATTAGGAACTTCATTGGGAATTAGTTCTGCAATTGCTTTCCAGTATTGTTTATCAGCCTCTTTATGAAACTTCTCCTGATTTGCCAAATTTAACTGCTCCAAAAAAAAAATTATACTAATAAAACAGTGCTAGAGATGAAAAATAACACTGGCTCTAGAAATGGCAAACTAAACTGTACCTTCTCTCTTTCTCTGTTGTTAGCCTTATTACTCTCAACATTAAGCTTTCTTTTATCATAGAAAGCTACTTTATACTCCTCAGCTTCTTCAATGATTTTGATTCTCAATTCTTTCTCCATTTTCTCCTTCTCTTCAAGCTGAATGGCATTTTGGCTGCACCAGCAGAATCCGTAATTTCTTAAGTTATAATTGGAGGCAAATCAATGTACACTATAAATAATCTTCAGAACTCATATCGGCCATCAAATACAAATTTCAATCTCTGCGATCTAAAGGAATTAGGTCAATAACAAGGGCACTTTGCAACACCTAACACAACATCTAAACAACGGAGAGAAATAAATAGAGGGTTCCAAAGATTTCAATTGAATTTCTACTTCATGCAATTTCAAATTTAGGAATCACACAAAAGTTTTGTAATTGTTCTATCTTTTTTTTTCTTGAAACAATGGTAACCACGCCCATCCCTAGGCTCTGGAGACAACAAAGGAATAGTAACACAGGTGAATCTTGAACTTGGGACCTTGAAGGGAGCGTACTTTCAAAGCCCAAGTCTTCAATCACTGTACCACCACTTGGATAATTGTTCTATGGGGACATAAGTCTTCAACCACTGTGCCACCCCTTGGGAGCGATCATACCAGTAATTTTTCTATCCTAAACAAAACTACTCCTGAAAATTCCGTAATATAGATTGCTGCTAAACCAAATCATCCACATTTATCTTAACAGAGATTAGCCTGAATTCCCCTTGAATTGTTACATTGATTATAACAATATACACCCACTGATAATTAGTAATTCGCCTTAAATAGCTATGTACTGACTGATCTACAAATTCCCTTGCTGGAATTCCGCTTGAACTTCCAGAGCTTTACCTAAATTTCACTTGAACTTCCTCAAACTGATGATTAACAATTTGACTCAATGGCTTGTTCATGGCAGATTTACCAATACAAACCTCGATCAGAACTTACTAGTTGAGGTACAGATGTATCTAGATCTAAGTTCTTTAATTCACCACCTTTTCATGCAAATCGATCAATATAATTTCCATCATCAAATAACTCTAATAAAACAGAATGGAAAAATATTCCAGATCAATCAGTGTTGACCAGTAAAACACTAAAATGAGACGAGATTAGTAGAGATCTGAAGTTGTTCACCAAAGAATCAGATCTAAATCGACGCCGAGATACAAAGCACCAGCAAAACAAGGCATAACTCTTAAACTCCAAGAAATCTAAGAAGAAATTGAGGTTCACTAGACCTTACCGACGCCATTCGCGAAGAGCATATCCTTCCTCCACGCCCATCATGCTCGGAGGCGGAAGAATCGGACCATCGGAGACGAAAACGCCGTCGCTAACATCTTCCTCAGCCACGCCGTAGCCGTTTCCATTTCCAATCTCAACGTGAATCGGAGGATCAAAGGGAGATTGAGAGTAGTTAGGGCTCGGATCGTCGAAGCCGAAGACGTCCGGCGAGGCAGCAGTGTGCTCGACGGTTACATCGGCGTCGCCGGGGAAGCCGCCGGAGAAATCGGTGTAGGATCCGTAACCGCCATAGCTGTCTTCGCCGTCCATACTGTAGGCGTCGAAGGAGGACATTTTTGCGCACTTCAGCACCGCAGAAATGTGTTTGTTAATGGAAAATCAGAGGGAGGGGTGACTCTTTTTGAAGCTAATTTGACCCTTTTTTATGCTTTACTCATTTTTAACAGATCATGAAATCAATTGGATTTCTTAACCAAAATCTCAACTAAAGTAAATAAGTGGATTCTGGATAGCTCATGCATTTAAACAAAAAAAAAAATAATATATATATATATATATATATATACCGAAAGTATATACTTGCTCATAATCTTAGTCGCGTGATATTAGTTGAAGTGTGCACAAAAACTTCTTAATCATAAACACACATTAAGATTGTTTTAAGTTATTGTTCTAGTTAGCTATTATTGATTTGATCTCAAATTTATCAAAGGTATGGAATAGGATAATCAAGGTGTCTTGTCTATCCTTCATATGAACACAACCACAAAATATTCAATCCATTATTCTTCAATTTCACAGCCTACACATACCTATTATTCTCCCAAAATTGTCCAAAAACTTGAAATTTTTGATCTTCCATTTTGAAAAACCTCGATCTCTGTAACACTAAACTAATCAAACTCTGTTGCTGACAAATTTGAGAAAATAAAACATCCAAGTCCTGTTAAAATGGAATATAAAAGATTCAATATTCCATCAATTAATTTGAATAAAAACCAGTAAGGAATCGTAATCAAAGAACTCGTTTTACAACTCTACCACCGACTACATTGTTCTCGAGCTCGGGCCGCCATTGGGAGGGTTAAATGGTTAGTTTACTCGTGTGAACAATGAGTCTGCAGATCAAGAAAACATTACTGAATACCAGTAAAATTTTCACCTTGAATAATAAAAATGTAACATTAGAAATAAAAAATAAAATGTGATCACCCATAATTGTTCTCCCAAACATGTTGAACTCTGCCACCTTTTACCAACAGCAAGGGCTTCAGCTTAATGGCTCATCAGTCATCAATATGAACAGTTTCACAGGGTTACCAAGCAATGTCACATGGAGATTATGATGCTAATATCAGAAGAAACTGAATATAACTTGATCTTGCAATTTGCCTCTTGTCGAAAATGGCAGAAGGCCAAGTATTAGTCCCCAACATGCTGAGTGTATTGATTATTGCCTTAACCTCAAATATGCTGAAACATGCTTTTACTTGAGGGTCAACAACTATATGGAGGCATTTGTGGAATATATTTATTTATTTTTTGGAAGATGCCCGTGGAAGTCCAGCTTCATTCGTTTTCCCGATCCGTTATCGCTAGGAAACTTGCTTATATCATTTGCAGATGCAGACTCAGCCTTGCAACGTGATAAGTAAACGTCTGCAAAACATATAGGAGTTCATTTTTGTATTTCTAAACTCCTCCATTTGATAAAGTAAAATAGCAACGAATTTACGAAAACGCCGTAAAATAGCAACAAATTTACGAATAATCTAATATCCATTCGATAACTATTTGACTTAGATTTCAAAAACATTTGCAAGTAGATAACAAACCAAAGAAATTCAGAGGTGGATGTAATGTTTACAAAGAAACAAAAGATCAAAAGGTTATCAAGCAGGATCTAAGCTGTCTACATTGAGCCAAATTAATAGTTCATAGCTTAGGGCATAATGCAGCCAATCATCTTTTGAATCATTAGAAAGAGTATTCTAGATATTAATGATGTCAATATTCCAAAATGACTGTATGTTATCTCGAAGAAACAATATTCATATGCTCGATTTCAACAAACAACAAGGAATAAAATAAACAGTATAACAAAACATAAATGTAATGAACAGATGATAGTAAGAAAAAGAAAGAAAGAATCCATACTGGCCAAATTCTTCATAGAACCTTCAGCAGCATGTCGCTGAGCTTCCCTTCTTGTTTTACCCACTCCTTCACCAATTTTCTCCCCCACAAACCACGCCTATGAAAGCAAAGAACCACATGGGTAAGGGTATTTTCAAAACTTTTCATAGTTCAGCGATATTTTTGATGATTTAGCCAAATTTTTTATGTCCGTGAGCATCAGGCACGCTAAAGCACACTACGACTATTCTCACAAAACAACCACATGATTCTACTATATTCAGGAGACCATTTTAGATTGAACCCATAACCTCCAAACACTTTATTATTAACAAGTCCCTTATTTGTTGACCACTTAGGTCACCTAGGCTAACCCATTATGGTTTGGTTAGCTCTATGAGTGTTATTATCTGTAAATCCAGTCACGCATAAATGACTCAACATTTAAAATACAAAACATTACTAGAGAAATGTAGAAATTCGTTTTCAAGTGATGTAGATAACTCAAGACATTGAACTGTAAAATATATTCTAAGGAAAATAATCTACATTCCAATAAAAGATTTATAAACATAAGTAAACATGAAGGGAGTCATAAATTACCTCGACAGAAAACTGTAGATCTGTACTGGAAACTAATGTCGGCTTATATTCCACCTACAAGTTTTTCAACTCTTAAGGTTCAGATGGAGAAGTGTACAACGAATGCAAAACTTAAGAACCTCGATTTCCTATCATGAAAAATTTGGTCTCAGATTACCTTAGTGTCAAACTTCATTGCAATTTCTTGTAGAGCTCCAACAGAAGTTTCATTCCAGATGGAGCGTCCAGAGTCAATGACACTATCCCGACTTCTTGAAGATGATTGATTCATTGGAGTCTCCTCGCCTTTAAAAAGACATAACAGAATGTAGCATAACATCAATGAAATACGATAATAACAGACAGGCAAACTAATGTTCAATTCTTAATACAAGGTGAAGAGTTCGTCTCTCTTTGAATGTTAATAGAAGAGAAAATGAAAGAGATGCCCCCAAGTAGTAACAGACAGGCAAACTAATGTTTAATTCTGAGCATTTAATATGAGTTAAAAAAAAGGAAATAAAATCAAAAAAACATTGAAACCCATAAGATTCAGAAAATAGATACACAAGCGTGTCAAACATGGCTCACCTGAGAAAGCAGGATAATTAGACGGCCTACGATTTACTCTTGTACGATCATCTCTATAAAAAGCCTGCATGGATTATAAAAACCAAGCGCACTGAAAAATTATAGTGTAGCTTTCCTCTCTTAAAAAAAAGGGAGCCAAAGATGAAGAACTTCATGGATGAAAATAAGTAAAATAATAATATAACTACCTCTTTTGACAATCTCTGGTTTTCATGAGGAATTCTATCAGGTGTAATAGACCTATCAATCTTAGGAAAAAATGAAGGATGATTGGACCTATGCTTTTCCCGCATCGGTTCTGCGTCTACATGGAACTCTTTGTGAGGAGGCCGATTTACTTGCCTTGGGCTAATTTCTTCTTCCATTGGAGACCAATTTCCACGTGATTGTGCATGTGGACCAGAAACCGGCTGTAATGGAGGAGGTCTCACTGAAAGTGCAGGTTCACTTGGTGCACGCATATCTTGTCCGTGTTGTAATATAAGGAGCCTTCTCCGTGTATCAGGATCAAGTTCTGATTCTGGTACCTCACCCTCCTCTCTAGCAGGAGAACTCTGCAAACTTGGCTCAGTTGGGAGCACCGAGTTGACATGAGGAAGCTGAATGTTCGGAAAACATGGCACGGACACCTGTCTTGGAGGAAGGGGAACAACGGCAGAAGCAGCAGGCATTGAATATTGAAGAGAAGACACTAGTGGATCAGCACTGTTGATAATTGAAGAAGCCAAAATCGCTTCCTATGGAAGATAGAAGATCAATCCTTTTCAGATACAAGTGTATGATAGAAAGAGAGAGAGAGATCTTAAATTGGAGGAATATGTTACACCGGGACAATGACTATTGAATGTTAAATGCAAGTGTATCAGAGTAACTTGAAAATTGAAGTACTAAAAGGATGTTATGAAAGAAATTATTACATTCACTTTCCTCAACCTAATCAGTTCCCTGGTATATGCTTACTGAAAATCGACTTACGATGTTAATCAATGACCAATCTTTGTCAGTACCTTCAGTCTTCTTTCAACTTCCATGTCTGACATGCCATCAAAAGTAAGCGTATCTTTGTTTCCATTGGAAACAGAGTATTCATCCTGAAAAACATACAAGGAAAACCAAAAAAGAACGAAGCATTTAACAAGTCAAGAAACCAAATAAATTTGATTGTTTTAAGGCAAAATAGTTTGATAAAGAAATCCCTACTGACCTCTGAAACAAGATAGTTGCTCACATCAGGAGGGGAGGGAATATCGTTGGCACCATCTTCATATGAGATATCACAAATTTTTTGCAGAAGGATCTCATCAAATTCCCTGAAATAAGAGAAAGGTATTAATTCGGAAAAGAAACTGAGAACATGAATGGACTTGGACCATCTTCCAGAGCTAAAACCTTAATTTTCAAAAGTTAAGAATAAGCACAGTCAAATGCATGTTCTTTTGTAACGAACTTTAGCGGTCTTTGGAATCTTACTTGAAAAAACCACCTCTAACATTGCACGCGACATTTCTTGCTACGCATAAAACAGGGACAGCATTATTTTCCTACAAAAAAGAAGCAACTTGAGATAAAACAGCAGGCTAACTTTTTAAGAAATCTTTCAAACTGGAAAGCCAAACTGCAAGTAAGAATATACTTCAGCAGTAGGGGCATAGTAAGGAGCAAATGCAGGAACGACATGCACTCGAGGTTGATCCCTTTCGTCCCACACTTTCAAACGATCATCAATTACCAGAGCCATCTTAGGATGGCAAAACCCATCTGGGAAGACGTTGAACAAAGACTTCCTACAACCTAATAACATAGACTAAAAAAAATTAACTCGTGAATCTTTAAAATTGCTTAAAAACAATAGGCATGACGTAAGCAGTTTGACAATTATTGCCCTCGTCAACAAACTTCCATACTGTACAAGTACCTTTATAAAAATGTGTGAAAATTGACAAGTTCTACTGATATGGGAAGGGATCCTTTTCTTCTTTGAAATAGGCTTGCCTTGAACTTACTTACCAGATTTGACACAAACTATACGATTCAACAATTCCTTAGGATTTATCAAATTTGAATCTGGATCAAGAAGCCTCCACATCTCCAAAGCATAATCCCTTTCAGCCATTGTACACACATAGACCTCAAAACGCTTGCGACCTCTCGCAGTCAAGTAGCTCCGAAGATCTTCCCATGCAGGTCTCAACTTTACGAGAACACTTGTATCACGAACCTATGTAAGTACAGCAGTAGATGAGATAATAAAACTAACACTTAGTGATTTCATAAATACTTTGTAACTTTCATTGAACAACAGATTGGTCAAGACACAAAATGATACGCTCTTAAACAAAGCAACTCATGCCCCATTTGAATCAACGTAATCTTGTCACAACATTAGTATCAAAATACCTTTAAGCATTATAGCCATTGATACATATGCAAAATAGGAAACTCCTACGAATAAAGAGAAAAATATGACAAAAGGATACTAGAAAAAGAAGCAATGTGAATGTATATATGAAGATTCAAAGTGAAAATAAAGTGAATAATCTTGTTTGTGGTCCTTGCAAAATCCTTGGGCAAAAATAGATGATTGCAAGTAGAGGTTAGTCACCTGGGGGTTTATGCGAGTCAGAATGATATTTTTTTCATACAATCGCAAAATTGGTCGAAGAAAAGGTTGATGACTGTCAGACAACGCTGGAACAACCTCTGTTTGACTTTTAATCACTTTTCCATTCTCAATAACCTGGTCATTATCAGCATACTGCTTCAGAATTAACTTGTCATCTTGATATCGCTTAACCTCTGCCAGCATGCAAGCAGTACGCTGTGGATCCACCTCACTGCTTATTTTACGCTGCAGGGCTTCAATTTTATCCTCAAATGAGCGCATTGTATTAGCAACGACAAGTGTCTCATCAAGATCAAATACAATGCCAAGACATCTAAGATCCAACATGACGAGACAAGAATTATAAAGTCCCATTGCAGCAATGAAACCCCAGAAACATGGATACTGCTTGTCATGATCTCTAGAATACATGGCTACCAAATGGAGCTCCTCCGCACCAAGCATCATTATAGCAGTCTGTTTGAAGCAAATCCCAGTCATCAGTTTTTGCAACACATTCATATCAAGGACAACAGACCGAGCAAGAATAAGTCACCTCATGGATAAAACTAAAAATCAACTTTTAAGCAATTAACATCTACACAATTTTCAACTTATTCAAATAACTGCTTTAATTTGCTTTCAGAACAAAATCCTACGTTTAATATCATATTGAAAAAGTACCAGCAGCAAAATCTTCAAAATAATATCACCAGCCAGACATAAACCAGGGATAAGTTGCGATGAACATTCAGTCTAGGAATTAGCTTTTCCATTAAAAAACACATGTAGAAAGACAATCATGGATAAGTTGCAGATATCATACAAATGTAACAAAATGGAGACACAAAATTGCAGCATCATTCTCAAAAGTTCCTAGTCCTTGTAATTTCAATCTCTCTTTTTTTCAACACTTTAGTCTTTTGGTCTCATTTATCATCATTGAGCTATGATTTTATACCTTATTCTCCATGATACATGAGGAATGCAATAGATAGAGCGGCGAGTCGTGTGACGGCGAGGTCTTCGACTCCATTTTGAAGCAAATTCCAGAGGCTGCAATGGTGTGAAGAACTGCAAGTGGTGGGCACCTCTCACTCGGTTGTGAGAAGTTACTAATTCTGATTTCCTTCACTTCCATGTTCTTGTTGTTGCCATTCTTTACTTCTGGGTAAATCTCTACATCTCCCAGAACCTCATCTCCTTGGAAAACCACAGATTTATACATTTTTATGTCACAGTTTGGCTTTTTGGGTCTTGAAATTTCATCAAGTATCTAAATAGTCACATGGGTTTCTCTATGATTTCCTTTCCAGAGTCCAGACAATAAGAAAATTTTAAAAAAGATCATGATCCAGTTTGATCCAGAATGCTTTAGATTTGATCCAGTTTTTTCCAAATTTAAAACACCGATCTCTCAACAATCAACAGAACGAAACAAAATTCGGGTTCTTTTTTTCCCAGAGTAGAAACAATTCTACGACCCTGATTGATGATGATGATGATGATAATGAACCACAAAAAAAAAAAAAAAAAAAAAAAAAAAAAAAAAAAAATCTAATCTAAATCTAATTGATCTTTGATAAG
>JBBMEF010000025.1:1920426-1935687 GCA_037832685.1 Sicyos baderoa
CTTCCCCCAACCCCGCAGGAGTCGACAACGCTTCCCCCAACCCCGCAGGAGTCGACAACGCTTCCCCCAACCCCGCAGGAGTCGACAATGCTTCCCCCAACCCCGCAGGAGTCGACAACCCTTCCCCCAACCCCGCAGGAGTCGACAACCCTTCCCCCAACCTCGCAGGAGTCGACAACCCTTCCCCCAACCTCGCAGGAGTCGACAACCCTTCCCCCAATCTCGCAGGAGTTGACAACCCTTCCCAGAGTCGATTAGATTCTTAAGTTGGTGTTTAGCATAGTGTTCCAGGTTAGTTTTACAGTTGGTTTTAACCTTCCAAAATGGGACACTAGCATTAGCATAGTGTTCTTAGTTAGTGTTTTATTTTTTGCATTAGACATTTCAATAGTTCTTGACTTGATTGATTAGATTCTCCGGGCTTTTTCTTCCTTGTCGCACTCTGTTATTGCCATTGGAGATAATTTTATTTTGAGTTAATTTCATCTAGTCGGTGATTTCTGAATCAATTGCGAGGCTTCATTCAAAAACACATTTGAAATTTGTATCTGCTGCCTATTTGGAGTTTAGTGCAATTGTCAATTCAAATTCCTTGCAACAATATATGTGATTGGTCCTCCTTGGATTTAGCATTTTGAAAATTCATGTGCTAATGTTGAAGCATGTAATTTGTGGAAATTGAATTTGAAATTTTGATTATGTGGCAATTGGATTGAAGTGGAGACTTTGACTCCAATTTTGGATTAACTTCAACAGCTTCTTGAGATTTATTTTTCAAGCTTTACTGCAACAACTGAATTCATTTTTGTGTTCAATTCAACTTTTTTGGAGTTTTTTTTCTTCAAATCACTCATAGTTTTATTCATCAGTTTTGTGATTATTCCAGCTTTTACCCTTTTTTTACCTAACTCCATAGCTTCGTAAATGTTTTTATTTTTCCGCGACATCATGATTCATAACCTTAGGAGAGGTTAGCACTATCTTCAGCAATTTGTTGATAATCGGAGAGGTCAGTATCTTTATCATCCTGATCGATATTTTAAAATTGGTAAGTAACTAAACCATATATATATAACTAACTATCAAAATTTCTTTTATGCATTAACGCCTCTACAAATACTAATCGAGAGTATTAATACTCCTACGAATACTAGTTGAGGGTCTCGCTGCGCAGTCAACGAGTATCAATTTTGCTATAATTTTACTTAGGACAAAATGATATCTAGAATTTTATTAGAATTATATTTAACACTCAAAAGGTAGTCAGATTCATATTCTCGGACCTTAATAATATATATTGATAAAAATCTAAAATATAATTAAGATGTAGGTAATGTAGCTTTATATATTTTTTTTAAATATTGTATTTTAAAAAATTTGATTAAACATCATAATTACACATCAATAATATATTATATTTTAAAATTAACTTATCATCATGCTACTCAACATTCTGTTAACTCACGAACGGTTCTGTTATATCAATGACAAAATTGAGAATAATTAAAATATTAAAAATAAAATACTGGATTTTAAAAGATAGGGACCAAAATGTCTAACTTGGAAAGGTAGGAACCAAAAAAATTAAAACTGAGAATAGGTGCATGATCTTTCTACACAACCCAAATCAGGGGAGATTTTCCCCCTTTTTTTACTATTTCAAATCATATATGTTTACATTTAAATCACAATATTAATTGTTATCTTTTAAATTTTAAAAAAACAAAATAATCAAATTACCTAAGATATTAGGGAAAAATGTATAAATCATTCCTAAAATATGGTGTTTGTAACAATGAAGTCCTTAAACACTCAATTTGATCAATTATCACCATTGAAATTTGATAAATGTTGTAATTAAATCCTAAAAAGAGTAACTTTTAAAAACAAGTTTTTGTTTTAAAAAAGTATGAAAGAAACAATAATAAATAGTAAAAAAATTAAGAAAAAGTCAAAACAAAATGTGATGTTTAAAAATAAAAAATAATTATCAACCATATTTTTAAATTTTTAAATTTTATAAATATAAAACTAAAATCAATTATCGAACATTTTATTTTTGCTAATACAATGAATTCTTTTTATGCATGGTTGACACATAAATGATAACACACATGGACTCTTTCCCTTTGTACTAATTGGTGATCGAGGGAGAAGATAAAAACTAGCAAAGTTTTAGTTAGCTTTTTATACAATAAGCATGATTCTTAGACATCTATAGATCATGCATACTCTATAATATGACAATTTATAGAATCTTTAATTTTTGTTTGATTAAATCAGACATGTCAACTTTTCATATAGGATTTTAATGCATTTTATAAGTTAGTTAGTTTTGAAACTTTTATAAAATGTTAAGAATAAGATGAGTTATTTTAAGTTCAAGGGTATAAGAAATACCTACCAAAATCCATGGATAACAGGAATTATCCATTTTACATTTGTGTTTTTATTAAGTATTGTCAAAACTTCCTAAATTAGAGTGAATGTACAAGTGTTGATAAGTACTAAATACATTATACAAGTAATTTTATTTTTGCACTAATGGCTCTGTGTCAGCCATTTGTATTATTTTAATTCCATGCTCTTCTCTTACATGTTGGAAAACCATTTCAATTTGCTCCAAAGACTTCCCTTTTGTCTCTGGAATACATATGTGGATGAAAACAATGGAGACTAGGGACATCACGGCAAAAAGAAAGAATGTTCCTGCAACCGTGATTGTGTGCGAGATCGAGAGGAACGACATGGTGATCAAGCCGCTACTCACTCGGCTTCCAACCGCTCCGAGAGCTGATGCTTGTGCTCGAAGCCTCAACGGGAAGATTTCGGATGACAACACCCAACACACGGGACCAATCCCGACCGAAAAGAAAGCTACATTGCCACAAACTGCCAAGATTGACAAAACAATCCCAAGATTCCCATGATCCAAACAATACAAAGTAATGCTGAGACAAAACAAGCAAGTTGTCATCCCAATTGTGCTGATATAAAGCAATGGCTTCCTTCCAACTTTGTCAATAAGAAAAATAGCAACCAAAATGAACAATGTTTTAGTGAATCCAACAGCAACAGTTGCTCCAAGAAGTTTGGAGTTGCTTTGAATGCCAGCCTCTCTAAAAATTGTAGGACTATAATACACAGTTGCATCAATGCCTGTAATCTGTTGAAAGCATTGAATTCCACAACCGGCTATCAGCATTCGCTTCACCGAAGGCGTCGGGTGCACGATATCGCGCCAAACAGCCTTAGATTCATACTTATTGACATTGGCAGCTCCAGCAGCTTTCTGAATATCCATCAATCTCTCCTCTACATCGACACCAATCTCGTTTGTTTTCAACAAAACGATTCTCGCCTCGTCGATCCGGTTCTGCATCACCAGCCAACGAGGCGATTCGGGAATCATCGAAAGGGCGAAACCGAGCAATACCGAGGGGATTATTCCCACACCAAGCATGACCCTCCAGCTTATATGAACAGGAAGTTCTGAGAATGCATAATTTGAAATGTAACCAAGAAGGATTCCAAAGTTCACAAATATTTCAGGGAAGGATGTTAGTGATCCCCGAGTTGCAGCGGGTGATATCTCGGTAATGTATACGGGTGTAATCATCACTCCGAAACCGACACCGATCCCGGCCAAGAGTCTACCTAATATCAAAATGCCAAAAGAAGGAGCAAGAGCCATAATTGCAGATCCTGCCTGAAAAACAATAGCAGCAAAAGCAATTGTCCATTTTCTCCCAAATGCATCTGATGTTTTTCCACCAGCTAAACTTCCTAATAATGAAATTATGCTCAAAATTCCCATTAGAACTTCTTCTTGAACCTCTGTTATTTTCAAATCCTTTTGAATGAATATTATAGCTCCACTCATAACACCAACATCTGATTTGAGATTGAAGTTAAAATTCAATCATACAACAACAAAAAAAAAACAATTACATAAAAATAAATAATAACATACCATATCCCAAAAGTATAGAATTAAGGGAGGCAAAGATGGCACATGTTAAAACATATCTTCGAGTATCATCAAAATTGTTTTTTGTTGCAGACAATGAAACATGTTTCTCCCCATCTTCTTGGAACCCGACCAAACCCATATCTCTAAAATTTCAGATGAGAAAAAATTGAAAAAAAAAGGTTTGATTTTTACACCAATTTTCATCAGCCTAAAAAAAGGCCTTTGTGTTAATTATAACGGTCGTTTTTGTTTCCATTTCAAGGAATTATAATTAGAACAGGAAAAGAAGAAAAAGGAAAAGGCCATTGACCTATGTTGACCGTTTTTTTTTTTGTTTTTTTTTATAGGCTGCTCATATTTTATTTATTGTTAAGGAAAAAGCCCCACCACTAGAATGAGAAATTTTTGCTATCCAAATTGAAACAAAATTATAATTTTTTTTTTTTTTTTTTGTATAATAACAATATTTTGGGTTGAGGGGATATCCTATTAATATATATAATACATATTTTTATTATTACCTAGATAAGTTGACTCTGACTATAACCATCAAACTTAAAGTTACAACATTCTATAAAATATTGTAATGATTTGATAAATTACCTTATGTTCAAAGGTTCGCAAGATTAAAGTTTTTACTAAAAAAAACTAGATTAACATGGTAAATGTAATTAAATATTTTCTCAAAAAAAAAATGTAATTAAATAATATTTATAAACAGTTGTCTTCTCTCTGGTAAAAAAAAATAATGAGAGTTCTCAGGTTTTTAAACAGATTGCATATTAATATGACATTTTCATGTATAATAATTTCCGACGTGTAAATTAAGAGAGTATTGTAATCGGCAACGAAGATGAAGATGATCAACAAATGGTGTTCAAATTCTTTAATAATTATACATGAAAATGCCATATTAATACGTAATAGGGCATTTTCATGTATAATTTACTTTTTCTTTTGGGAAATCATATATTTTGTCTAGTTCCCACAAAGTATTGTGAGAGATGTCTAAAAAAGGAAAATATTAAAGATGTATGTCTAATTTATAATTTAGATGATGAGAGATATATATTTTATGTCATTTGTACCCTTCTTTATTTGTACGATGTAAATTAAAATCAATATTGAAAATGTTGTATTGATTTTAAAATTTTAGTGATTTCGTGATTTTTTTTTTTTTTTTTTTGAAAACAGTGATTTGGTGATCTAGTGAGTTGGAATACAATTTATTTTAGTGATATTAATTTATATAAAAATTCATGATGAAATCAATCTGATAATAAAGAATATAAAATGTCCATTAAGTTTAAAACTAATTGATTTAAAAGGTGTACATTAAATAATATTTTTTAAAAAATTATGTAATAATTACAATAAAAAAAAGAAATATATCCCGCCTGCCAAGTGTCATTATCTGAGTGGCTGATCCCATTGCATCACGCGCATTGAAAATCCGTTGGGGGAAGAACAATCTAGAAAGTTTTAATGCACTCAACAAAACGGTGCGTTTCAATCGTCTTCAACCTTCTCTGTATACAGACTCTCTGTTTCACCATTCATTTCCATTTCCATTTCCATTTGTTCAACAAAAATGATCGGAAACTGGGTTTCACGTTCCATCTTCTTCTTCTACTGCGTTTCTCTCTTCTTTTTCCCGCCATCATCCACCTTCACCTATTTATTAGCGTTGGGAAATTTTCTGGCATTTCTAACCAGCGAATCGATCACGTTTTACTCCAGCCTTAAGGAAGGAATCGCTAAGAACATTTTTGCTGTTCTTATGATGATTCTGATGTTCTTCACCGGCGTCGTGGTTCTTTTGATAACCTACCTTTTGAGCCTCATCTTTCCCATGAGCTATTGGGAGAAACTTCTGATTATCTTGGCGTCCCTTGCTATGACCATTTTCTCGTTCGGTAATCGCCAATTTCTATACACATTATTTCTGTTCTTCTTTTGTTTCATCATAGATAACGCTAATTTCTCGTTTCTGTTTGTTATTTAGTGTCCGAGCATCATGGATGATTACGGAGTTCGAGCGTTGAGGGATCGGAGCAACTCGTCTGCTGGAAAAAGAGAGGTTATGGATTTGTTTTCTTAGTTTTTGTTTGTTATTCTGCAAATTTCCTTGGATTGGATTGTGGAATCCATGGAGGTTTTGTTTGAAATTTGAATGCAGAAACTGGCTGGTAGTTGAATTTGATTTAGTTCAATTTGTTATTCTGATTCCTTGAAGATTTCTATATTGTTTTTGTTCTTTATCATTATCTGAATAGTGATTGCAGCTATGGTTAATTAGAGTTTTCTTGTTTAATTAGTTTTCTTGATTTGGAATGCAGAGTTAAATTTGTTATACAGCAATGAGTTTGATGTGAATATACACTACTCGTTTCCGTTTGATAACTATTTCGTTTTAAAAATTTCTTTTTGAAATTTATGGAGACTTTTGTAAGGTAGACAAGAAAATTATCTACAATATCTATTTTTATTCTAAAATATCAGTTAAAACATTTAAATGATAAGAAATCCTAAGTAGCAAGATTTGTTAGAGGTGAAAAACAATTTCTACAAATGTCTTTTATCATGATCATATATTCTATTGTCAAACTATTTACCCTAAGTTTAATAGTAATCTATATTTATCTTTTGTGCAAATCTTCACTTATCCGTTCGTGTGAAAAAACAATAATTAAGATCCTATCAACAAATGACATAAAATATTAATATTAATCTTTTTTCCTTAAATAAAATTTTATTTGAAATACAAAGAGTGGAAAAAAGAAGGATTTTTTTTTTTTTTTTTTTTTTTTTTTTTTTTGCAGGAATATACCAAATTGATAATATATTTACAATATTAGGTAAATTAGAAAAAAATTAGTATAAGTAATACTTTTTATACTCAATAATTAATACATAATACCGTACAATATTGAAAATATTTATATTTTATATTTAAGTATATACTAAATATTTTCAAATTTACCAATTATTTTGTAAAATTGGACTATAAGTATCATTTCCCAAACAAGGGTTTTGTACAAAGACAAAATATATTATAAAACCATATTTAAAGGAGGAATATTGATCTTTTTTCCTTGAATGAATCTTGTTTTTTTTATGGAACGTTGTATTCCTTCTTTTATAGAGCAAAAATATGTTGGACAATAAAACAGAAATGAATTTGAATAACATTTGAGTAATTTTAAAATTTGTCTTTTTTTTTTTTTGGAATGTTGTACGCCTCCTTTTACAAGGCAAAAATATGCTATACAACATAAAGGAAATGAATTTGAAAAACATTTGACCAATTGTTCAATCTGTATTTTCAACAAGAGAAAAGGTAAATATCTTTCTTGTATGTGCTTTTGGTGAGGTCCATTTTGTCTTTTTAGTTGGTACTTTGAAGATAGTCAATTTGACATGTAAGTAATGAGAAAACTGTATAATCTCATTTAGGGTTTAGAGTTTAGGTGTGCTCAAAGTATTGTTTTTTAAAATAAAATCGATGAACCGAACCGAACCTAATCGACCCAAAACCAACTGATTTGGTTTGATTATTTTTTAATAACAAAATTGGTGTAAAATTATAGAAAATGGACATAGTTGATTTGGTTTTTCTTGTTAAATATTTTTTAAAATCACTAATACCAAACCTTATATAATTACTCGTAGTTTTGTTTCCAAGTTTATAATCATCTTTGTTTTTATCTGTTTACATAATACTTCTGAAATCCTATTTTGTTAGATTGGATTGGTTGAATAGTTTTTTAGAGTAGCCTTGTGCTCATAGTACTGTCATTTTCTTTTAAATGAAATATAAACCACCGAAAGTTGCATGTATATTACAATAAGCCAAAATAATTACATAAATAATAAAATAATGAAAATATTTATAAATATAGCAAAATCAGATATATAGACTCCATCAATAGTGTGTCTGATAGACTCTAGCAATAATATTTGATAGACTCTATCGATAATATTTAGAAAAAAAATTGTTATATTTATAATATTTTTAAAATATTGTGTTATAATTCTAATGTGGGGTAGGTAATTTGCAAAACAGTCCTATTTTATTTTACAATAAAAATAGAGAAATTGTATTGAAGAGAGAAGGATGATGGTGACTGGGTACATTTATTTTGTTTTATTTATTTCAAATCTGTTATTTTGTCCTGTAGTGGGAGGACCCTTCATGAAGGTGGTGTATAAATAAAGAGCAGCCATTAGGGTTTAGGTTCTTCATTTCATCCAACAAATCATGAATTTGCTCCTTCAATTCTCCACCATCCTTGCTCTAACGCTCCTCATCAAATGTCTCCCTCCCAATTACCTCTTATTCTCGATTCTTCATCTCGTATTGATCCGTTTCGCAGTAGCGAATTTTCGCTCGCTGTATTATGCTACTGACGATGATGACCGACGATTTGAAGTCATAAATCTTATTTTCAAGAAGATGATGATGCTTGTTGCGATCCTTCAGATCCTTACGTCCGGGGTACTACTCATCGTAACTCTCTGCCTTCAATCTCGGCTTCAACTCGCCACTTTTTGTCTCACCCTTGCTCTCTCCATCCTACTCCATTTCGGTATATCAATAAGTGCAACATAAGATCATAATTAAATTGGCATTTCTATTGACATTATTCTAATTCTTTTTTTGCTTTCTTTTCTTTTGGTTATAGCCCTCCGCCCACTGGACTTCTGAAATCAACAGCTAATGAGTATGAGAGTGGTTTCTAGGTATGTTTAGGGTTTCCTTTATTATAAATAAATACTTTGTTTTCGTAATCTTCCCTTCAGTCCGATGAGGATGAAGAGGAAATGTTTTTTTTTCTTCTTCAGTTCTCCCTTCAATGAAGTTAGTTCTTACTTTTTTTTCATTATCAAATTTAATGTGTGATATCCAAATAATTATAATTAAATAATTAAATAATATGTTGTCTGAACCTTAGGGAATTACTTATTCACATTCTCTTTGCTGACTCATTATCTCACCTAAGTAAAATCCAAATAATTTTAATACATCATTTGAGAATTGTTATCCATAAAAGTTATATATATTTATTTAATTTATGATGGTTCATTGTCCGTAAAATCCAAATAAGTTTAATATAGGGGAATTTGCATGTAAATTACAATATATAAGACAAAATAATTGCATAAATAACAACTTTTTGAAAATATTTGCAAATATAGCAAAATCAGATTTATAGAGTCCATCAATAGTGTCTGATAGACTCCATCAATAGAGTCCATCAATAGTATATGATAGACTCCATCAATAGACTCCATCAATAGTGTCTGATAGACTCCATCAATAGTATCTGATAGACTCCATCAATAGTGTTTGATAGAGTCCATAAAAAAAAACTGTTATATTTGCAATATTTTTAAAAAGTTGTTATAATTCTAATGTAGAGGACTTGTAGAAAATTCTCTTTAATATATCATTTGGGTTTTTTTTTTTATCATAAAAAAAAGTTAAAATTTAATTTGTATTAAGGGTAAAGGTTCGATACTTGAGGAAAAAGAAAACTCCGAAGAAATTGGTTAAGCAATGTGGTGGAAGAATTTCAGAAGAATCGACGAATATTATTCTGTTGTATTGTTATTTGTGTTGTACCAATTGGTAAAAGCCATGTGTAAATATTTCCCTGACTTTTCTTCGTATTTTCTATATTCTTTATTCAAGAATATTTCGTGTATATTATTATTACAAAAGCCATTTTACTGTATTCTTCTCTTTGAGAAGTTTAAATTTAGATTCAATAATTTTGAAAATATAATTGATTGGTTATGGTTTGGTAAATCCTAGATCAATAATTATCTTCATAATCATTTAAAAATTTAAAACTATATAATTATCGGACGTCAAATCCTTTCCATTCTTCCACATATGCAAAAGATTTTGTAGCGACTCTGGTATCATTTTTGTTTTGCGTTATCCAATTCATAACACATGTATTAATCTTTCAAAAAAAATAAATAAATTTTTTGTTTTGCGTAATTTTCTCTTTGGGTGTGTTTGGGTCCCCGTTTATGTAAATGGTCGGGTTGGTTATAATAACCTAACTCATATTTGTCCCATCATTTACTATAGTCGGTGGTTAGCTAAATTTACAT
Source organism: Sicyos baderoa (assembly GCA_037832685.1). NCBI lineage: Eukaryota > Viridiplantae > Streptophyta > Magnoliopsida > Cucurbitales > Cucurbitaceae > Sicyos > Sicyos baderoa. The sequence goes on from JBBMEF010000025.1 coordinate 1,930,526, forward strand.
GTCTATTTATTTAAATCGGCGTGCCCATTTATTTAAACTTTACATATATTACTTTTGTTACAATAATCATATCCTCAAGCATCATTTATCATGTTTTTTTAAAGAAAAATTGTTTATCACAACTCTATTATAATAACTCTCCGTCTATTATAACTATCGAATCATAATCAATTTTGTGCCTCCAAACACATTTTATTATTTTTGTTTAGTCTTAATAAGAGACTCGAAATAAGCACTTTTCTTTTCCCTCCAAATTCCAATCCTCCCTTCATATATATTCAGTCTTATTTTCGATTTCCTTCATGATATATATTTATTAATCTTCCAAAAAAAAATTGTCTGATGCAAAGAAACCACATCTCTGCCATTCTTCCTTTGTCTTTTTCCTTCTCTGCCAAAGTTCCCCAAAAGTGTTAATTCCAAACTTTTATTTTCTGTACAAATCTTTATAACCCTCTCATTTCAAATATATTTGGGAAAAGGATTACTTTTTGTCAGGTGAATCAATTATGATTTAGGTTAATGATTAGGTTAATTATTGTTTTAAAAAATAAATATTTTAAATATTAAAGGATATAATCATTAATTGCACCATACTTGATCTAGGTTATTTTTTTTAATTATAATTTTTTTTTAGCAAATATAAATTTTTAATTACTAAATTATATAAAATTTTATTTGCACATTTCTTTATTTTATTATTTTATGAAATTCTATTTAATAGTTATAATACCACAATACAATTATTAAAACAAAACAGTTTCGCCAAAAGTTATAAAAGTTACAGGTTTGAATCCTATTAACCTCAATATTGTTGTATCTCAACAAAAAAAAAAAAACTAAACAGTTTCAAGTACAATTTTTATTCATAGATTAGTAAAATTTAAAAGCTAATCAATCTTTATAATAATTAACAAACTAATAAATTATGGAAGTTATTATCTCTACGTCACAAATTTTATACATCTCTTCAAAAAAACAAAATTTATATATTATAAAAAAATCTATACATCACTTATTCAGTTACCAGTTTAATACGTTTATTTTTTTGTAAAGTTAATATGTAGTTTTTTAATCTATATTTATCATTCATGCAATTGTTCACTCCAAATGAACGAGCATTTGGTTTCATATAAACATAATTTATCACAGTGTTAATGATAGTATCAATAAATTAAATTCAGTGTTAATTATCTCAATTAAAAAAATTGAGTGTTAATATTAATTTTGTTTTTGTACGATGATTTGAAATAATTTATCACATAAATTATTAATTCAAAGTAACTTTGTCTCATATTTACCCACATCTTTTCTGCCCTTCCAAAAGAAACTGGATAACATTTTGCTTTTTGTCTCATGATATTTATTTTCATAGCTCACAAACTTAATGGTAGTAGAGATCACACGAATATCAATAGAAAAGGTAGGTTAAATATTTTTTTATATATTTTTTTTTCTTCTAATTTTCATTTCAGCTTTTTCATGCTTTAGTTATTTTTGTATAGTGGATAATAACAATAATGATCACCCGGTGGGCTCTTCCGGTGAGTCCTACTTTATTTGTTTACTTATTGCTTAATGAGTAGATCATTTTTTTTTAATTCTTCTTTTTATTTCTTTAATTTGATTTTGACTTTATTTTTTAAATTTTAGGTAGGTATTTCTAATTTTAGGTAGGTAGGTATTTTTATTGCCTTCTAATTTGGAGGAAGGTTTGGTCTCTCTGTTGGAAGGTAAGAATTTATCATATAGCAATAATCATAATAATCATTGTGTAATTCTAATATTGTATTTATATATTTTAATTTCATTTTGTAAGGGTTCTCCGACACACCCAGAAGCTAGACTCGTTTTTAGAGGAATGAATATAGATAAAAGCAATATATCTAATAATATTAGTCACGTTAAATATTATGTCTCTCATTTTGATTCCAATATAATCTTGTATTGCTCATGGCTTGCTTCAAGGTTTTTGTTAAGTTGGTTTATATTTTGTTGAATATTTAAGATTTGATGTTGTTTTGTTTGAACTAGCTATTTAACCTTGCCGTTATGTATTTGGTGACTATGAAAAGCTCCCCTAAAGGGCCAGCACACGAGCAGCAACGGAGCTCGTTTGATCGGCCAGCAATAACGGAGCTTGTTCTATCGGCCAGCGTGCGAGCAGCAATAGAGCTCGTTTGATCGGCCAGCATGCGAGCACCAACGGAGCTCGTTTGATCGGCCAGCAACAACGAAGCTCGTTTGATTGGCCAGTGCGCGAGTAGCAGCAGAGCTCGTTTGATCGGCCAGCGCGTGAGCAGCAACGGAGCTCGTTTGATTGGCCAGTGCGCGAGTAGCAGCAGAGCTCGTTTGATCGGTCAGCGCGTGAGCAGCAACGGAGCTCGTTTGATCTGCCAGCAGCAACGAAGCTCGTTTGATCGGCCAGCGCGCGAGCAGCAGCAGAGCTCGTTTGATCGGCCAGCGCGCGAGCAGCAACGGAGCTCGTTTGATCTGCCAGCACGCGAGCAGCAACGGAGCTCGTTTGATCTGTCAGCAGCAACGAAGCTCGTTTGATCGGCCCGCCCGAGCAGCAATAGAGCTCGTTTGATCGGCCAGCGCGCAAGCAACAACGGAGCTCGTTTGATCGGCCAGCGCGCAGCAACGGAGCTCGTTTAAACAGCATGCATGCAAGCACCAACTAAGCCCCTCTAAACGGCCAGCTTGCGAGCAGAAACCGAGCCCCTCTAAACGGCCAGCACGACGACAGCAACTGAAATCTCCAATCGTCGACGACCCCGAACTCGACACCATTTGTTGGTAATTAGTTTATGTTTTGCTTATCTTAATTAATGATAAATTTGGTTTTAATATATTGATCTCCAATTTTAATTGATCTCCATCTTTGTGTAGGCGTGATCGACTTCTAAACACTATCTTGACAGGTTACTTACAATTTTTGGTAAGCTTACAAGTGTTTTCATTATGATCATAGCTTATGAATAGGATCATTTTATTTTTGGTTTGTTTATGAATGGAAATAGTTGTTTAATTTATCATTTTGTTTATTATATATGTGGAGTATATAGTATGAATTGTAAATATTGATGCAATCAAGTAAGTTTGGTGATGCTTTCAAGGCGACATGGAATTTTTCGTTGTTGTTTAATTGGTTATGCAAGTTTGGTTAATCGATAGGAATTTTATTTTATTTTGTTTTGTTTTTATGTTGATGTTACGTTTTATTTTAAACTTGTTTCTTTACGAGTTTACAAGTAGGGTTAGCGCAATTATTTAAGCATGTTTTACGTTTAACTATTTTAAGGTTTTTTTTTTTTTTTTTTAGATTACAACAAATAGGAGTAGGGGAGACTCGAACTCAAGACTTATAAGCTATTAGATAAGCTATTACTATTTTAAGGTAGATAAGTTGAAATCACCTCTTGTTAATTTATTTTGAAATAAACACGGACAACCATGATGTTCACTGAAAAATTTATTAGCATATGCACAAATTAAACACCCATCAAAATTATATACATTCATAATTCATAATTCAATACTCACACTCACATTTCACAATAAAGAGATAACATCCCAACATCAAGGAAACAAAGAAAGAATTTAACTCCATAATTTAAAGGGTCAGAGGAATTTCCCATTTTTCTTTTCCCTCTATTTGGAATTTCAATCTGCCTTAATTTAGTATTTAACTGATTTTGACCTACAACAATATCCCAATGGTACTGTTTCCCCCAAATTTTGTGTTGGTTTGTTGATTTCTTTTTTTTTAGGTTTAGACAATATGTGATGTTATGAGTTAATAATTACAGGGCCATAATTAATGTATTATATAAAGGGTTTATCATTTGTTTTATCAGTATAATCCCTCAACCTCCCTCGTTTTGTTTCGTTTCCAAATTGTTAGTTCTGTTTTTAATTTCAACAACTATTACAATTTAATAAGATCAATATATTCACATTATTAAGAATATGTTGGCCAAAGCTATATAGTCTTCTAATTCCCTAGTGAGATAATTTTTTTTAATAATACATAATACAATATGATGAGTATTATTTATATTTTATATTTGATTATGGATGCTAAATATTTTCAAATTTGCCTAGATCTGAAATTATCTTGTAAAATTGGACTATCTAGTATAATTTTCATTTTTTTAATTATTCAAAAAATATTTATAATTTTCAATATAATAATGGGATTTTACCAAATTGATAAAATGTTTATAACACTGTCAAATTTGAAAAAAAATTAGCAACCATAGTCAAATATACACGCTATAAAGTAATACTTTTTATGTTGAGTAACCAATACATAATACAATATGATGAGTGCTTCAAAAAAAAAAATACAATATGATGAGTATTGTTTATATTGTATATTTGACCATGAATGCTAAATATTTTCAAATTTGCATAGATCTGTAATTATTTTGTAAAATTGGACTGTCTAATATAATTTTCCAACAAAAATTTACTATGTGAAAAAATTTACAGGCTCCAAATACTTATATTAAATAAATATGCATATTTTAGATTTTTTAAATCAAACGATAAGTAATAATAAATGATTTATTAAAATAATATAAATATAAATGATACAATCAAAATTAAAAAGTTGATTAAAAAAAACAAAACTAAGGGCGTGTTTGCCCGCTTGGTATGACCCGGTGTGGCTGACACTGGCGGCCCATACCCTTGTTTGGGTTGTGGGTTTGGTACCCGCGCCCGCATCATCCAATCCGCCTGCATGAGGGTCCCACCCGCATCCTCTATTCCGTCTCCGGCCACTTTCATACCCACCTGTTTAATTTATTTGTTTTTCTTTTTAAATTATGTGCTGTATTTTCCCTTTTAATTTTGCAGAATTTTTGTACTATTTTGATATTCTTTTTCATCCAAAAATTTATATTATTTTGAGACTTGAAACCTGTTGAATATATTTATATTTTTTTTTCTTTCAAAAGGCTTAAACTCTCGTGCTATTTATACAATACTTATTGAACTTTATAAGTTCTTTATGAATAAATTACAAAAAGTAATAAAAAAAAGTAAAATTAATTATAAATTTTATCTCGATAATTTAGGCCCCGTTTGATAACCATTTGGTTTTTTGTTTTTGGTTTTTCAAATTTAAGCCTATTCTCTCTCAAATTTCCTAC
>JBBMEF010000025.1:1935787-1960153 GCA_037832685.1 Sicyos baderoa
GACCAAAATAGAACAAAAATGATAGTTGAGGGACTAAAATTGGACTTTTGAAAGTTCAGGGACCAAAATGAAACTTTTATGATAGTTGAGGGACCAAAATGGAAGTTTAACCTATGATTAAATAAGTTTGATAGAATGTAAGAACGAGTTAAGAGAGATTGGGATTGCTTCCTCTCCTCTCCCAACCTCTAAATACAAACATCCCCTAAATACAAGGTTAGGCACGGTAGTTCCTTTGTTATTTGAAAATGTTGAAAATTCAATCATATCTAGTACGGTAAGATGAGGATAAGTTTATAAATTTATTATTGTCATAATATCATATAAATAAAGTGAGAATCTAAATGAGGATAAGTTTATGAACTAAAGTGTTGAAAGAAGAATGTCCTTGCCTTCAGATTATCTATTCAATTATTAAAATTCAATAATAAGAGATTATTGACCCTCAATAAATGGTTTGATTCAATATGGTAGAACATTGATACTACAATCAAAAGCAACATTTCATTTCCATAAAGCATCATACAAATTAAAAATACAAAGAGGTACATTTCCCTCGACAAAATGGAACAATAAATAAATACTAAAATTAAATATAAGATGATCTATGCAACAATAGCGAAAAATAAACACCATAGAAGGGGATAAGAAAAACAATATAATCTATATCTTTACAATTGGAAAAGAAATGAGTTTTTAACAGAATTGATTGTTCTTTCCTTTCTATAAATTTCTAATCTTTACCACCTGTGGAATATACTAAGGGGATGGGATGTAAAGAGAAGTCACAATGGGATCAAATAGTGTAAAAGAATCAGTGGGCAAAAATGAAAATTAACATTATCTATGAATGCTATTCACAAATCTTCTTCTTCTGGGAAAAGGAGCTGAGCCTTCAAATCCTCTGGTCAAAATGAGGTAAGTTGCCCAACTAAACTAATCTAAATGTGGTGAGACAAACTTACTTTCTAAAACTAGAGCCCATTGCAAGCCAGCCAGCCTTCCCCACAAAAACTTGAGATGATATATGTGCATATGATGTTAGCCTAAATCAGCCAATACCAAAGAATAATCGGTATAACTATCATCACATCATAAAAAGGTAGTCCAGGTCTTCTACTGTGAGACGAGTTTGTCGACCACCCGCTTCATCTTCTCCGAATGCTGATGAAACCATCTCTCTTTTCTTTTGCTGCATAGAAGCGCCGTACATATATGAATAATAATCTAATTATACCACCGAAATGGAAGACGAAATTCAAATCCCACAACAATTTTCCTGATTATTAAGGTGTTCTTGTGCAGCGGACATGAGGATTAATTTCATGTTAAATAAACAATAACATCTCTAAAGCATTTAGAGATTCCTTTACACTCTATGATGTTTCCCCCAACCATTGTTCAAGAATGTGATAGCGTCATACACAGGTATGAGTGCAAATACCATGGCCAATTAGATTGGAGAAAAGTTCTTTTAAACAGAAATATTGTCCAAGAACCACGGACATGTTATCTAATTCAATGGATTTGACAAAGACTCAGCAACCTAAGAAGCGCCCATAGGAGAACATAAGACAAACAAAGACAAAAACAGGTTGTCTTTTAAAAATTCAAGAAGCAGACCAATACGAGCACATTTATTAAAATATACAATTTTTCTTGGGCGGTTTCTTTTTTGGGCCTTAATGTACTTCTTCACAATCACATCTAATAAAATAAACATTTATTTTGTTGGACAGTTTGTTTCTGGATCCTTTAATGTTCTTTTATGTGTTTAACAAGTATCCAACACCAAGTATGAGACAAACATTTTATCTAAACTAAAGTGTCTTTGCTTCTTAAGTCCCAATTTTCGGTGATGCATGACCTATCTTTTAAATTTATTTGCTTGCACTTGCACACTTAACTAATTACACAACTGAAAAAGTAAACTGAATTTAGATCAATCTAGAAAAGTCGACAACCTCAAATCAATAATTAAAAATGAAACATACAATCCGTACCTGAAGGGCTAAAATACGATCCTCAACTGTATCTCTTACAGTCATTCTCAACACTGTAACAGGACGAGTTTGCCCAATTCGATGTGCTCTATCAATTGCTTGATCTTCAGTTGTAGGATTCCACCAGAGGTCCAACAGAAGAACATGACAAGCAACAATCATGTTTAAACCAAGGCTAGCAGCTTTCAAAGACATAATCATAACAGACACCTATTATAAGAAAAGGGAAATTACTTAGAACTCGAGGGACCCAATTGTACTTGGAACAGATCCTAATCAAGGAAACTAATGAACCACATTTTTCAACATGTAAAACAGATACTAGTAAAGTAAAAATAAACATATAAGTATTACTAACACAACGGAAGTGAGATTATAAAAAATCATGAAGAATACTAAGGTTTAGGGCCACAATCATTGACAAACCTCCGGTATGTTGTTAAAATCTTTAACTGCTTTATCTCTAGCAAGTACTGACATGGTACCATCAAGTCTTCTGTACTGAATGGAGGAGTTTTTTAGGCATGCTTCGAGCAAATCTAACATTCCCGTCCACTGAGAAAAGACTATAGCTTTCTCTCCAACTATTTTAATTGATTCGCAAGAGCTTTTGTTTGTAGCTGAATCTTGACCCTCGGGAATCTCTGGACACAGTTCTGTGGATGGAACATCGGTTGATTTCTCACTGGCTCTATCAAGAGAAAGCTGAGCAGGGCTGTTTCTTGAAGAAGATCCCTTTGGTTTAGCCAATGACATCAGAACCTCAAGAGCAGCTTTAATTTTTGAAGATGCATACATATCGGATGAAGAGTGCTCCACAGAGTCACCAAAAGTAGAACCAGAGCTAACCACAGAATTATGCTCACCAAGCTGGTCGGATTGAGAATTGTATAATGAGGATTTGGAAAACAATAAAGATGAATTAAGACGAACTTTGCATCCAGCTGTAGGGCACTGACAGTCTTCATCACCAGAGAGGTGATCCAAAATGCATTGCTTGCAGAAAACATGACCACATTCTGAGACAACCGCATCTTCAGGTGGATCCTAGAAAAATAATCCCAGAAGTTTGAGTTAAAAAGAAATATCTCTTATCTCTTACCACATAAATGAGAGATTAGCAAGAAAACAAAAAGAACATTGTATGTATAATATGCATATATGCAATTTAAAGTTAAAAAAGCAAAAGGAAAAATGAGAAATAATGAGAACATAGAATTATAAGCATTGTGTTCTCATTGATCAAAGCTGAAGTAAATTGTAAATAATATGAGGTGCAAGTAACAAAGGAGAATAGCAAGAATATATCACTTATTTATACATCACCTTACCGTTTCAAATATAGATCAATATAGGAGAAGCCAAAAGAGTTATTTTTTTAACCAAGAACAAAAACTTTTGTATAAAAGAATGAGATGTATAAAAGGGGAATTGCCAAAATATCAGAAATGACATAACAAAAATGGAAGCTGAAAAACCCCTTCTCACGTGAGTATTATATTATAAATATGTCATACATTTGTAAGGAATCTAACCTTACAAGAGTAGATTCAAAATGATATTGATAGAACAGATGCAATTTACAGAGAAACCCTAGGCTTAACCCTAGAAATCCCTCCCTCTTGAGTATGCTAACCCAAGCCCAAGCCTCTCCAATTACATCCATCCCTCTCTTCCAATCTTTTCCTCCTATTTATAACCTTCACTAACTAACTCTCTACCATATTACCTTTTCTACCCTTACTATTACCCTTATTACAAATATACCCCTAGGTTAGGTCCCTTACAACATCTTACATTATTAGAAAGTACTATGCAGTTGCTTTTTGAGGTGAGAAAACCACATATTGAACATCCTTTTTTATAACATCAATTTATGTTAAATGGGATAAATGGTGCACCAGAATCCTATGCTTTATAATTAGTATATCAAGCAAAACATCACTCAAGTTGTTCAAGAAAAATATCACTCAAGTTGTTCAATTGTTTTCTTTACGATAAATAACAATTAGACAGATGGTTTGAGCAAAATGTGGGTACTTAATTGCCATGCACGAAACCATGCTAATGTACAGTAACAGTAACAATTAACATAAAAAATAATAAATAGGCAGATGATGATATACATTACAGATACCACAAATAGCTAATGATGCTTCCAAGCAACTCAGTAGAAAAATCTGTTTATCCTGAGGAAGCTTCTTGGTCACGTCAACCGGAGATCTCCATAAAGATTTTGAGTCATAAGGCTTAACAAGAAGAGGGTGATCACAAGCTTGTCGAAGGCGCAAAAGCATCAATAAGATGTTGACATAATTTTGTTTAACAGTTCCAGCTGCTGCATATTCCTGGAGGAGATTCTTACTCAGTAATGATAGAGAGAAGCGCATGGTAATTAGATACAGTGAATGAAGTTTCATGCCTACTAGGAATACAAAACAACTATACATAGCTTCCTTTTGAAAAAAACATACTTCATACTGAGCCTTTGAGTCAGCCTCCAATTTAGAGTAGAAATCACGTTCTTCTTCAGTAAAATCCACCTTTTTCAGTTCCACATGTTTAGGTGGCAAATTAACAATGGGTTCCCCATCAAGAAGTGAGCCTACACCACATGTACCATAGAATTGAAGTAATGATCAGTATGCTCATATAACCCCAAAAAATGTGTGCAAATGCTAAGAAAACTAAGATACGGAGATCGAGCAGAATCCACTACGTGACACATAAAAACTAATGAAATTTTTCAACAAAATCCAAAACGGTAAACTGTAAAGTACGTGACAAGTAACATTTAAATGTCACATTTTAGAAATAAGATAACTGGAATCACTCATCAGGTTTAATATATAGGTCATTGGTAATAAGTTAAACCTGATCTTTGAGGGGAAAAAAGACTCAAGAGGAATGAAATACAATTCTTTAAATCATTCAATAATAGGTGATAGTTGTCTAACAAAGTTTAACAAAAAGCCATATATTGTTGCCAAAAAAACTATGGGAAGAAGATATTATCCTGGTGTTGTTACTCTCATAGTTTAATTGAATTTATGATTTTTTTGGAAATCGAGAAATCAAAGTTTCGCTCCACTATACTCGGGGTAACCATGCGCGTCCCTAGGTCAGGCATTGGAGACATCGAAGGAATGAATGTAATATGTCTACAAATTATTGTGAGTCTCAAACCTGGGACCTTGAGGAGAGCACACCTTCAAAATCCAAGTCTTTGACCACCACGCCATCCCTTGGGGACTCATAGTTTAATTGAATTAAAAATAAAACTGACAGATCTGCCATCCATAGAGCCGAATTCCACAAATCACACCAAGAAAACTCATAAGGCAAGGAATAAGATTTCCAGCACATCATGTTTTCCATTTTAAAGTTAAAAGAAAACTGCATGTACATGGCAGAACAAGAGAAATTCACCAAATATCAGCACGGCACCAAAAATCAGACAGATTATATTATAACCTACAAAATTGGAGAGCCATATAAATCAGACCATGGCCGAGGGGAGATCCTCCTCACCCCCTAAAGGAAAAATATAAATCTAGTTCTTCCGTCAAATTTAACAGTAAGAAGAAGAAAAAAAGGTGTTAAACTTTTGAAGAAAACCAAAGACAATGTATTATTTAATCTAATTCCAAATCTTTGAACCGCATGCAACTGATACACATAAGTTTAAAGTGACTCACCTTTTGTGCGACGTAACATTATTGTCCTTAAAATGGCTTGAAGTTTTTTGTATCCTTTGGCTGGATTTTTGTTGATTGGCACCTTAATTGCTAAACAGAACGACTTATAAGCAGCATAAGGATCGTATTTGAGAAACCTAAAATAGCTGTAAAGATCATCAATGGCATTTTGAATGGGAGTTCCTGACAAGCACCATCTACGTTTTGCCCGCAGACCCCAACAAGCCCTAGCTACCTGTGTCTTATGATTCTTGATACTCTGGGCCTCATCCAATACAACTCGGAACCACCTCACTTTTGCAAGAGCGCGGGCAGCTGACTCAAAATTTTCATTGTCCACTCCCTTCTTGTTTTTTGAATGTTTCTTATCTGAACCAGAGGTTTTTCTTTTCTTGCTCAAAGAAAATTGCATGGGCAGAAGAGCTTGATCCTCTGTATTGTGTTTCTCATCATCTTCTTCATCAACAGCAGACTGCTTTGGTACCTCCATGCTCACAATTGAGTATGTTGTTAGTACAACATCATATTTCGCCAGCTCGCAAGGGTCCTTAGTTCGACTACTTCCATGGTATACAAGCACTGACAGATTAGCTTTTCTAGAAACCTTATTATGTAATTCATCAGCCCACTGCCTCAATACACTTGTCGGACAAACAATAAGAGTTCCAGCAGCTGGCCTGCCTTTAGCTTGTACTGAAGTGTTCTTGCTTACTGTTAAATTTTTACTAGGTGAAACTTGAGGGAAGATTTCTTCTTTTGGGCCATCATGTTCAGGAAGTATATCATCATCTTCATCCAAATTTAAAGTCTCCAAATCATGCCTAACATTAGGGCAAGCTCTGACAGAAGGAGACCTTTCCTTTAGTATTAAAGCAATCGTTGATATTGTTTTCCCCAATCCCTGCAAGTGACTCCCCGTGTCGATAAAGAGAGAAAAATAATATTCATATGCATCAAATTCTAAGGGTTGAAACCTGATCATCCGCAAGAATCCCCCCTGCACAAGGTACACTAGATGTCTCCTTCTGGACCATCCATGACAAAGCAATTCTCTGTCCAAACATCGGTTACAGTTAATAATTGAACAGCATAATATTAAAAGAGAATACAGATAAGGAAGAAAAGAATGTTAATAAAAGAATAAACAACCTGATGCCTTAAAAGAGGAACTTCTAAAGCACCATCAGGTGGACTAGTTTCTGCTTTTGGCTGAGAAAGATCCTGCAAAGCTCGATAACCTGAGTCTAATCAACTTCTCCGCCATATAAACAAACTCATCAGAGAATGATACAGAACTACATTACAGTTTTACTTTAAGCATACCATCCAAAAAAACAAACAACAATGTAAAAAACAAAAGTAGATGAAGTCAGAATGAAAAAATAATTCACAAGATTTGTGCCAGCATAGCAAGGTCAAATCTAGATAATTGCAACGAAAAAAATATATATTTTGTTCGACAGAAGAACGTGCAAAAAAGTATGGGTAAGAAAATTAGCATGGATGTCTCCTCCAAAGGTTACGTAGGTAGAAACCTCCACACCCACATTTGTGTTGTAATATTAAAAAAACAATATATGTGTCCCCGGCAGAACTCACAAGCATCTATAGGCTATAGCCTAAACTAAATACTGTTTAGTACGTAATGGATAAATTATGATACTAATTATCTTTTGTAACTTTTCTTTCATCAATGAAAGTTATTGTTTCGAGCCTCCTATTTCATTATTAATGAAATCATTTCTTCATCCAAAAAAAAATGAAAGTTATTGTTTCTAATCAAAAAAAAATTATGATACTAATGAACAAAATGATGACCGTATATAAAATTCTTATTTATTTTTTCAATGAAACACTGATGAAATCACAAAAGAGCCCCCAAACAATTACATTAATCAGCTTTAAAAAAAACCTTCTGATTAAACCTGCTTCGAATTGTCAGCATACTTCATACTTTTCAACATTGTATAGGATCCATTTAGTTATTAAAGAAGTATGAATAAAATCAACAGTAGATTTTCATTTACATTCAAAAGGATTGTTTCAACTCATGTTACAATTTGCAGAAACAAAAACTAAAAAGAACTAACCTGTAATGCAACTTTTAAGATGTCCATGTCTTTGGCCTTATGCTTCATGCTTCCTAATCCCACATAAGTGGAGGAACCACTGACTATAGAACAACCTTGTGAAGTAACAACAGAATTTCTAACCACAAGAGATCGGTTTGATGGTGCCGGATGACTCATATCTTCAATTATACATATATCTGGATCATCCTCCACAAGTTTATCTGACAAACTACTTTGAGTTGATTCAGGGCTGACATATGGATGATCTATATCATTCTTGCATAGAGTCAATTTACAATCTCCATCACCCTTAATGAAAATCGAAGGCTGATAGCTTAAATTAGATGAATGGTCATTGGGAGAATACTGGTCAGTTATATACAAGTTCTGGTACCTGCCATCAGTGGACTGTCTACTGGATGTTCCACAAACCTTTTCTTCCGAATGGAAAGTTCTTTCAGGTCGGAAAAAAACGTTTTCCTCCTTGATAGATTGCCATGGGCCGCTAGTAGATTCAACCAGTGAGCCCATCGTTTCATTTTTCACTCGATTAACAAGTTCTTTGCAGGAAGAATTCAACTCAGTAGGAAAGGGAAGCCCCATTAATGCCTGATTAATATGAAACTCATTAGCATGAAATGGATACTTTTCCTCAAATGATGAAATAAAGTTTCCACTTCCACAATTCTGATTCCATCCCTTTACATTTGAATGGCCATTATGATCAGTAGCACCCTGCTCACACAAATTCACTGTATTACTTGAGCACATGCTATTGGATGGAAACTGTCCTCCATGCATCATGTCGATCATCATGCCCCCTTTTCCAAAACCAGCTTGAGAATCAAAATCCCTGGAAAAAAAGTACTGAGAAGAAACTAAAGAAGGTTGCTCGCCTGTACTCATCCAGTATGGCATGGCTGAAAAAGGGTCAGTCATGTCAGTAGCAAAATGAAAATCGTGATTTATAGAGGATTCAATAGGAATCACTTGTTTTGAAGAATGTGCTGCATCAAACAAAGGCAACTCCACTGAAGCACATGAATTATTTTCTGAGGATCTCAAGATTTCTGTGCCCTTTACATCCAAACTGTCATGATTTCTGAAAGTTACATCCATATTTTCCATGAATCCAGGAGATATATCTGTGATTGTAAAAACAACATATCATGATGAAAAGGCCAACTTCTGATAATGAAACCAACAACAAAAGCAATAATTGATAGTAAACACTTAATTTCACTATAAAAAGGCTTGCTCTTAAACCGCGTATCAGCCGTCAAGAAACAAAGAATCGCCGCATCTGTCAAATGGCAATTCTAGTGATTTACCCCTCGTAAAGTCAAGAAAAGGCTAAGGGACTAAGGCTTAGTCTAAAACCTGAAAAAACCAGCAGAAGCGGCTATAGTGTGTCTCTTAAAAGAAATCTATCTTCTATGGATGGGGAGTCACTCTTGGAACTTTTTTTTTCTTGGAACTTTAAAATAACATAATTTAAAACACTAGACAAGGAAAATTGAAAGTAAAAGATAAATCTTTGAAAGACTTCAACACTCTCTACTTTTTGCAAACTGGAAAGTGGAAAAAACTAAGGTTATCTAGTTTTTGTACGTTTTTATAGTAATATTTTGAACATCTTTCCTAGTAACAATTTGATTCATTTACATACATAAATGTAATGGTTAAGTATCCCATTATTCTAAGGGTGTGTTTTTTTCCTAGATTTGTTGGAGTTATTCATTTATATAATATATCACTCTATTACTTCTCACCTTTAAAAGTCAAGGGCTAATCATTATATCTCTATTACTTCTCACCCTCACAGAATAAGAAGTCCTATCCAAGCAGAATGTGACTGGAGGTTAAGCCAAACCCTTACTAGCTACATGAGGTGCACCTTTTAGTTTACAAAACCTAAAACCCAATCTAGCCAGGGATGGTGGGTAAAACTGAAATTAAAGTAATAAAGCCTTTAATGTGATAGTCATCCTTACTAACCATTCTGAAGTTGAGAATTTTCTTGGTTGGAAGCATCAAAACGTGGTTGGCCAGTCGATGCATTATCGGGCGACAAGTCCTCGGGCTGATTCTGCGATAATCATAAAAAGTAACCAAGAGGAATTTCATAGTGAGAAATAATGTAAAGCTTAAGGAAGTAACATGTGAGAAGACAGACCATTCAAATTGATAAAATCTACCAATATACCATGTCCTTTATGACCCCCCATATTTCTCCACTTAGCTTAGAGTTCAAAAGCCTAATTCTACTTGCATCAATGTCCAGATTAAAAATTAGTTAAAGAATGATCCATGAATAGAAACAAGCAGAGAAACAATAGTTGTGCACCACCATAGCCCAATTTCATCTCGTTCATTAGATGCGAGACGTCGTGAGTCCGTGACAAAATCGCAGCCAACCAACTTCATAAACTCGCAAAATTAGCTGAATTTCACAATATCACCTACGCGAGTCATTCTGCCCTTAATATAGAAACCCTAACAAGTGAGAATTTTAACTAGTGCTTTCTACTTGATTCAACCACACATAAACATAAACCCTGCTCTGTAATATGAACTTAACACATTTACTCTGAATTTATTGGTGAATCAGCCGTTAGCACTAATTATACGCTAAACCCCCCAAGTAATTCAAAGGGATTCCAACCTAGATGGGGGGAAATTGCAACTATTGCTACAATTAACCTAAAATCCAAAACCTCCAAATTCAATCAAAATTGAAAAACCCTAATCCTCATATAATCAGTAAGTAGCAATAAATAAACCTACCGGCAAAGGATCCAGATCCTCATTCAGCATACGAATCAAAGTTTCGTAATCGATAGACAAATCTTCATCAAAATCACCAGCGCCATACTGGAGGGGGATATTAGAGCCCTCGTCCGCCATCAACATGATCATAAAGACCACCAAAAGCTTCGTAATCAATCCTGAAACGACCCCGGCGATTCACACGAGAGCCGCTCCATTGACTTAGCCGAAATCAGCAAGAACTACAGAGGAATATGGATTCATTTACAACACAGGAATAGTGAAATTCAGAAGAAAGTTCCTGTGAGATTTTTTTTCTCCCCAATTTCGGAAGGAGTTCAAAGAGAGAAGAAGAGAAGACGAAGTCGCGGATCGAATCGTGAAGATTACGGATTCCGTAATTTTTTTAAATAATCAGAAATTTTAGGACTATTTCGCGGATTTTTAAGCTGACATTTACAATTCCCTTTTTATTATTTTTTTCCTTATTTTTATTAGGTTAAACTACCATTGTGGTCCCTAGACTATGAGAGTTGTTTCATTTTAGTCCCTAGTCTTTCAAAAGTTTAATATTGGTCCCTAGACTTTGAGAGTTATTCCACTTTAGTCCCTATAGTTTCAAATGTCCAAGTTTAGTCCTCCAACTTTGAATTAAATTTAAAAATAGTTCTTCATCCAACTTTACAATTAACCATGAATAAATTTTAAATAAAAGTAATTTTTTTCTCTCTCCTCCATTTTTACAAACGCATTCCCAATTGGAATGCAAAATTCTTATTGCAAATGCAAAATTCAAATTTACCTGAATTCAAAACTCCATCAACAAGTTTAAAGTTAAAAAATATTAAAAAATGAAAAGTTAACAATAATAATTAAATAAAATAAATATATATATATATATATATAAATAATATAAATAATTAAATAACATAATAATTATGCAAATTATTTTTTAAACTAAACTAAATGAAAAGTTAACCCAGTCTAAGGATGTTAAGGCGGAACTTTCTCTTCTCCGCGTCGTTGAGATCATTGGTGGCGCTCCCAACAAATTCTCAAAAATGTAATTTAAGTCGAAGGCGGATTTTTTATTTTTATTTTTTTTGGAAGCAGTGAGTGTAGAGAGTTCAATTGGGAGTGAGTTTGTAAGAATGGAGAAGAGAAAAAAAAAATATTTTATTTAAAATTTAACCATGGTTAACTCTAAAGTTGGATGAATGACTATTTTTAAACTTAATTTAAAGTTGGAGGACTAAACTTTGACATTTGAAACTATATGGACTAAAGTGGAACAACTCTCAAAGTCTAGGGACCAATATTAGACTTTTGAAAGTGTATGGACTAAAATGAAACAATTTTCATAGTTTAAGGATCAAAATGGTAGTTTAACATTTTTTATTATTATTATAAACTTTGAAAAGCCGTGACGGAAGTAAATTAAACACAACACTTGTAGGGATTGTTTGTTTCCTTTTAATTTATGATTTATTAATTTTTTCTTCAAAATTTATGTCTAAACAAAATTTTATTAATTTCTCATCTTTTTATTTTTAAACATTTAATTTTCATTCTAAATATTTATTTTTAATTATTATTTTCAAATTAATCAAAAAAAATTGTTTTTAATAATTTTTTTTTAATTTTTTTTTTTAACTACTCATTTTAAATTTAAATTCAGATAAAGTTTTGACTCTAACTTTTCGTTCAATAATTACTTCTAAATGAATTTTTGGCTACGACTTTTAATTGTTAACTACTTAATATAATTCTTCAATATAATTTTAAAATTATATCTTACTTAAATATGTCAAAACAAACTGCTCAACACCGCATTTATATCTGAATATGTCAGTGATGCAATAATTTCATAGCTTGTTGTAAATCCAATAAAAAAAATACCCTTCTGATTCTTTTTCTTCTTGTTTCAAAAAAAATTTCGGTAATTTCTTTTTCTAATTTTTTTTCAATCAGCCATCTCACCTTCTTATTGGTAGTGGCGATGATAACGGTAACAAATATTCCTTAAAAAATAATGGATGGGCTATACACTTTAGATATCTCACGCGGCACGCTACTTATCATTGTTGTTTTTTAATTGAAAGTTCAAAAGAATAAGATATTTTATTTCATACTAAACATAAGTATTTCCCTTTGCTAGAATATAAGATTACTTAACATGGTTTTAAACTAGAGTTTAATTTCTAGTTTGAATTAATTTTAAATTTAGTTCTTTTGATTTGATAAAACTTAAGAAATAATCGTTATCATTTTTTAATTTTTAGCCAATTAAATATTTGAAATTTGATATTAAAAATAATAATAAATTATATGATTTATATATGAATGGTAAGTTTTCATGTATTTAACACGCTAGCAATTACGCATGATAAGGATTATATATATTTTATGTTTGAGACTAAATTCTAATTTTTTTTCAAACTGTATGACTCTATTCTAAATTTCTTCAAACCATATAAACTAAATTATAGTTTTGTAACATAAGGAGTAAGCTCTAACTTTATTCAAAGTACATCGACTACATTTATATTTTACTTAAATTAATATAAAGGAAAATCACATTAGATGAGCACTCACAGAATAATAACAAATGTAATGAAATTCTAAAGTATTTGTATTTATAATTACTAATACATTTTAATACTTATTATAAACAATGTTATAGAATACTTCGTCAAATCAATAACTGCTCATCACAAAATAATAACAAATGTAATGAAATTCTAAAGTGTTTGTATTTATAATTACTAATACATTTTAATACTTATTATAAACAATATTATAAAATAGAATACGATAGTATTCATTAATATCAATAACTAAATTTGCTAAAAATGATTTTTAGTGACCATAATTATAATATTTTTTTAGATTTAATTAGTTTTATAAATTTCTTAAAAGTCGGAAGGAATGGATTGATTTATGACGGCTGAGGGTCGGTGGGCAATATCTACATTGTTTTGTTGAGAAATAAATGGGCAGATCCAATTTGTTTCGTGAGCCCGAGAACTAAACGATAAGTTAAATGTGGACTAAAAAAAAAAAGAAAAAATCAGGTAAATGCCTAAAATTAGAAAGTATCTCAAATAAACGTCTTCATTTTTTTGGACTTTAAATAAATTTTTATTCTTTAATTTAAACAATAAAATTTAAATAACTAAAGGTAAGATTGACAATTATACCCCAAATTTAAATATATTCGATTTGTAAGTATTATTTCAAATATTGACTTTGTTTAACAACCCTTCAAACAAAATTTCACAAATCAAAACAAAAATCATCAACATAATTTCACTGAATCTAAACAAAAATCTACTCATATTTAAATATGAAATATTTGTCAGCAGTTCTGCCGGTGCGTGGGTAGCTATACGACCAGTTCTCCCGGCGCATGTGTAGCCGCACGACCAATTCTGCCGGGCGCGTGGGCGGCTACACGTCCAGTTCTGCCGGGCGCGTGGTCATTGATAGTAAACTCAATATTAATGATTGAGATCTTCTTACAGCTCTACCGACATCTTGTACGATCTAATCTTGTCCCCCGATACTGTAATCCCGAATGGATCAATTCTTCATGATTTTGGGTAACAAGTCTATTTTTAGATTAGAATAATTGGGGTTAGTGAGAGTCGAACCTATTATTATGGGGTATACAATAATACTACCTAGCAAACTACTCAGGTTTAACCACTCTTTTCTATTATAACACAAGTATAATATAATTTTGTATCTTGATCTTCTCTACCATATTTCAAACCCTAAACACCTGAAATATTTAAGAAATTTAAAAGAAAAAAGAAAAAAAGTTTAAGCTAATTATCTCACAAGAACAAAACATTCAGAAGGAAAATAAAAGGCTTCCATACAATCCTAAAAAACAGAACAAAAATATATAAATTAAAAAAAAAAAGTCGCTAGTTCAATCAAAACAACACCAAATTCAAAACTATAATATGGGCGAAACAACTCTGAAACTTCTAATGTATTAAAAAAACACCAACATTTAAAGGGAGCTAAAATTAAATATACTACGACGTATATCTATATCTCTTCCTCTGTTGGCCATTCTAACTTGTTTGTTTGACGGAGCATTCTGTCAAAATTGAAAAATGAAAACAGAATAATTATTTTAAAGTTGAGTGCTTTGCATTAATAGACTATATTAAACTTGTGATTACTTGTGGACTTTGGAGATATTGTCCTTTATAGGTTCGAGACTCACTTGTGACTAGGGACATGCATCCAAAGAAACAGACTATATTAAAGAAATTATTAAATCCACTAGTAAAAAAGGAAATAAAAAATACTTACCCATCTTACAACCACATATTTTTACCTTTTGGAATTTCTCTCTTCATCCATCAATATCAATTTTTTTAATAAAGTAAAAATATGTGGTTGTAAGGATGGGTAAGTATTTCCAAAATACTTACACACCCTTTAGTAAGTATTGCTCTCTAAAAAATTTGCAAAAGAAATTTAACCAATTAAAAATTAAGAAAATACATAATTTGTAAATTACACGAATACCATTGTCTAGTCATTAAAAATGAAATATAGAATTAAATAAACATGAATTAATAATAAGAGTAGTGAAGGATGAGTAAAGCTACCATGAGAGAGTGGGTGAGGGAGTAGCTAGGGTTTTGCAAAAAGGTTTGCCCGTGCTCCTCCAAATTATATTATAGTTTTTTGTAAACACAATAACTGAGCTCTAACTTTATTCAAAGTATACGGACTACATTTATATTTTACTTGAAATATAAAGGAAAGTCACTTTAAATGAGCAATCCTCACAAAATAATAACAAATGTAATCAAATTTTAAAGTATTTGTATTTATAATCACTAATACATTTTAATACTTATTATAAACAATATTATAAAATAGAATATGATAGTATTCATTAATATCAATAACTAAATTTGCTAAAAATGATTTTTAGTGACCATAATTTAAATACATTTCATTTGTAGGTATTGTTTCAAATATTGACTTTGTGTAACAACTATTCAAACAAAATTTCACAAATCAAAACAAAAATCATCAACTTAATTTTACCAAATCTAAACGAAAATCTACTCATATTTAAATATGAAATATTTGTCGGCAGTTCTGCCAGATGCGTGGGTAGCTATATGACCAGTTCTCCCAGCTATGGGTAGTTACACGACCAATTCTGCCAGGCGCGTGGGTGGCTACACCAGTTCTATCGGACGCGTGGGCATAATAGTAAACTCAATAATGATGGTTGAGATCTTCTTATAAAGAATAAATATATGACTAATATTGGATATTTGCTAGAACATCTAGTTTTGTATTGATAGTTAAAGGTAAAAATATTTTCGACTAAAAATAGATAATTTAACCAACAAAAAAATATTTAATATTAAAATAGATAATTTTTAATTTTTAATTTTTTTTGAGAAAAATATTTAATATTAAATACTAAATAAAATATTTTTCAAAAAAATAGTAAATAAAATACGTAACAAATAAAGTAATTGTATAGTACTTACTAGAATGCACAGAGAGTCTCTTCATGAATTATCTATGCAAAAGTAAATAAATAAATGGTAAAACTCAAATGAAAATTAGAAAAAAAGTTGCACCAAAGACTGCTGCTTACGAATTCTCAAACAAAATTACAAAACGACGTATTTTTTAAAGCATCAAACAATAATGTTGACAGATTTCCAGAGAAATTTTGATTCGCCAAAGAATATTTTATCATTAAGTATAGAATTTTGAGATCGTGTGCGTCGTCTTCAAGCTTGAGATCGTTGATTACCTCTTCAAGTTCTAGGTCTTCATCGTTCTCCCACTAAGTTTGAGGATGTCGTTGTTCTCTCCACAATTGAGATCATCCCAGCACTCTCTCTAAGTTCAAGGTTGTTGCTGCTTGATCTCTCCAAGTTCAAGGTCATCGCCAATCTCTCTAAGTGAGAGGTTTTTGCTGCTTGATGTCTTCAAGTCTGAGGTCATCGCTGATCTCTCTAAGTTCGAGATTGTCATTGCTTGATCTCTCCAAGTTCGATGTCATCGCCACTCTCTCCAAGTTCGAGGTCATCGCTGATCTCTCTAAGTTCGAGATTGTCATTGCTTGATCTCTCCAAGTTCGAGGTCGTTGCCACTCTCTCCAAATTTGAGGATGTGATCGCTCTCTCCAAGTTCGAGGTCGTTACCACTCCCTCTAAGTTCGAGATTGTCGTTGTTTGATCTCTCCAAGTTTGAAGTCGTCGTTGCTATCTCTCCAAATTTGAGGTTGTCATCGCTCTCTCCAAGTTTGAGGTCGTCGTCGCTCTCACACCAAATTTGAGATCATTGTCGCTCTCTCCGAATTTGAGGCTGTCATCACTCTCTCTAAGTTTGAGATCGTCGTCGCTTTCTCTCCAAATTTGAGGTCGTTGTCGTTCTCTCTGAGTTTGAGGTCGTCGTCGCTCTCTCCAAGTTCATGGTCGTCTTTGCTTTCTCTCTAAATTTGAGGTTGTTATCGCTCGCTCTCTCCAAGTTTGAGGTTGTCATCGCTCTCTCCAAGTTCGATGTTATCGGTGCGTTCCCTAAGCTTAAACGCCCAATGTCTCTCAAAGTTGGTGGTTGTCGATGCTCTCCCCAAATTTGAGGTCATCACTCTCTCCAGGTTCGAGGTCGGCTTTGTCTTCAAGTTTTGACGTATGGCATGGATGACCTCATCTCCAAATTCTGATATTGTTGTTTCGCCCTAAAGTTGAGACGTTGTCACTGCTTTATCTCCAAGTTCTAACGTTGCAGCTTCGTCTTTAAATTTTGACATTTTTGCTCCGTCTTTAAGTTTTGACGTTGTTGCTCCATCTTCAAGTTTCGACATTGTATTTGTTTAAGCTTCAAGTTCACACGTTGTTGGATGGTTTCATCTTCAAGTTCTTACGGATTACATGAATGACTTTGTCTTTAAGTTTTGACAGATGACGACAATTTCTCAAAGATTGAGTGTGACTACGACAGAAGATAAGGGGCATACCAAGTCAGTTTTTGACCGGACTCTTTCATAAAATCTCAAGAGAAACACCAAAAGACAAACTTTCAAGCAAAATGAGAAGTCAAAAAGATATTCTTAGTATTATTTCATCTCGAATGAGGAGAACGATCTTTGTTACTATTGAAATAGAATGTTCATTTAGAGTACAATGTCACGATATTGTTATCACCAACCTGCTAAATGAAGATGTTGCAGGAAAAAAATTGAATCTTCATGTCGTTATGCCACTATCATTGAAGACGCAAATACCAAAATGTTTAATGAAGACATCGATGGAACATTGTTATCACTTAAAGAGAAGGAAAGAAATGGTGACAATCATAGATATAATAGAGAGAATAATCAAGGAGTGAAAAAAAAAATTATTTGACCAAAAAAACCATTTTTAAATTTTCGTCCTAGTTTAGGGACTAAATTTAGACAATTTAAAATAGAGGACCAAAATTGGATAAATAACAAGGTCGAAAGACCAAATTGGTATTATAACTCCACTTCCCCTAATTTGTACTAAAAAAAGTCTTGAGATATTAATTACTATTTGTGTAATTCAAGTGATTAATTATCATTTTCAATAATAGCAAAATTTCATTATTTAGCTTTTATTTGATAACCATTTGGTTTTTTGTTTTTGTTTTTATTCTTTAAAAACCAAGTTTATTTGATAACCAATTTTAGTTTTTGTTTTTAAAATTTTAAAAACATTTTTAAATTATTAAAGGGATTATAAAAACTATAAAAAAGAAGTAGCTTTCAAAAAATAAGTTTTTGTTTTTAAAAAATCATGAAAAAATCAAGAATAAATAGTAAAAGTTTTAAAAAGTCCAAATGAAAAGTGATCTTTAAAATAAAAAATAAGTATCGAACATGTTTTTTGATTTTTAGTTTTTAACTAAAATCAGTTATCAAATATATATCATTTTTTATTTTTTTCATTCTGTCTGAGTTTTCTAAAAACATTATTTAGTTTTTAATACGGTATGAAATCTGTATTGATAGTTTAATTGTGTACTTATTGATTTTTAATCAGAAGATCAAAGAAAACATCGTCAGAAAGTATAGAGAGCGGCAAAGTTGAAGAAATCACCGGAAAAGAATCGTCGAAAATTGAAGGAATCGCCGAAAATAGCAGAAAAAGACGAGAGAGAAATCGAATAGACGGCGCAGAACTGATGAAGGAGAAGAAGAAAATCAAAGAAGAAAGGACAAATATTTATAAAATATTAGAATATTAGGAAGGCTAAAATGATATTTCTATTTTTAATTATTAAAAAAAAAAACTTTTGCAAATAAAATCAGATGTGGACACGATGTAAATTTTTTCCAAAAAATGGACACGGCTTACAATTTCCCAATAAAAAAGTAAAAATTAATATGTTTAGAAATTAAAACTAATAATCATATGTAAAATAATAATCATAAAACTGGAAAATTATGGAAGGAGCAAAAAACTTCAAATATAAAATAAGATTTTACATCTTTTTTAAAATCAATAATATCTTATATCTTCTCCTCTATTAAAATCTAAAATCAATATAATAATAGTTATAAGAGTGAAAATTTATGGAAGGGGTATAAAAATCAAATATAAAACCAAAAAAAAAAAAAAAAAAATTAATATGTTTAGAAATTTAAAACTAATAATTCTAATGAAAGTGAAACATTATGAGAAGAGTATAATAAGATGTTACATATTTTTTGAAATCAATAACATCTTATACCTTCCACTCTATTAAAATCTAAAATTAATAATCATCATCGGATAAATAATAGTTATAAAGTAAAAATTCATGGAAGAAGTATAAAAATAAAATATAAAAACAAAATTTAAATAAAAAAAAATAAAAAGATAAAATTTAAAATGTTTAGAAATTTAAAACTAATAATCCTATGATAAAATAATAATCATGAAAGTAAAAATTATGGAAGGTGTATAAAAAAACTTTAAATATAAAATAAGATCTTGCATCTTTTTTTAAATCAATAATATTCTATAAAAGATAAAATTTATGGATAAAGTATAAAAAATTAAATATAAAAACCAAAATGTAAATGAAAAAAAAAAGATAAAATTAAAAATATTTAGAAATTTAAAACCAACAATCATATATGGTAAAATAATAATCATGAAAGTTTAAAATTATGGAAGAATTATAAAAAACTTACCTTCTAACTTTTAAATTGCTAACAAATTAACTGAAAAAAAAGTTATTAACAAATTACTAATAAAAAATAAAAAACTATAAACAATTATCAAATAGGACAATTTAATAACTAAAATAAAGAAATGAGTTGTATTAGTTTTTGTTTTTAAAAAACCATGAAAAAATCAAGAATAAATAGTAAAAAATTAAAAAAATCCAAATGAAAAGTGATCTTTAAAATAAAAAATAAGTATCGAACATGTTTTTTGGTTTTTAGTTTTTAGAAACACAAAATTAAAATCTATTATCAAATATATATAATATTTATATTTTTAAAATAAAAAATTAAAAACTAAAAATAAAAAACTATAAACAAAAAATAATTATCAAATAGGACAAATTAATAACTAAAATAAAGCAATGAGTAGTATTAGTTTTTGTTTTTAAAAAACCATGAAAAAATCAAGAATAAATAGTAAAAAATTTAAAAAGTCAAAATGAAAAGTGATCTTTAAAATAAAAAATAAGTATTTACATGTTTTTTGATCAAATATATACCATTTTTTATTTTTTAAAACAAAATAATTATCAAATAAGTCTTAGTAATGAATTAAGAACTAAAATAAAGAAATGAGTAGTATTAGGCAATTTGTTATGAGTAAGGCACGAGTATTTTATTAATAAATATAAAATAAGATCTTACATTTTTTTTTTTTGAAATCAATAATATCATATATCTTCCACTCTATTAAAATCTAAAATTACTAATCATTTAATAAATAATAGTTATAAAAGTGAGAGGAGGCAATACAACAAGACAAAATAGTTTGTTATTATCATTCCTTCCATTTTTTCCCAACTTGCTCAGATTTAATTAATTTAATTTAATTTAACCACACCGGCCCCATTGAAATATAACTAAGAATTAAGTTCAATCCATCATCTTTTCTTCACTAAACACCTCTCATTTTATTAAACGCGGGTTAATTAAGATAAGTGGGGGCTCATTTTCTGACGCAGCAGGCCAAGCAGGAACGTGGAACGTGGAGCAGCACTATCCTCTCTACAAAACCCTACTGCTGTGCTCACTCACCTCACGCTCTCTCTCCCTTTGTACGACGCCATGAACATCCTTACGTAACTTTCTTCCTCCTTCCTTTCTGTTTTCATACCAAGTGCAATGTTTTCATCTCCTAATTCCCAATCTCCTCCCCATCTCCTTCATGCTCTCCAATCCATGATGCATCCTTCACCGATTTCAACTTCGCCACATTGTTAGCCTTCGGAGCAGCACTATCCTCTCTCTGCAAAACCATACTCTCCCAACGAGGGTCGGTGGACAAGAGCTGAGTGTTTTGTTGAGAAATAAATAGGCAAATACAATTTATGTGTGAGCCCAGAACTAAATGATAAGTTAAATATGGACTAAAAAAAGGAAAAAAATTAAGTAATTGTCTAAAATTAGAAAGTATCTCAACCAAATGTCTCCATTTTTTTAGACTTTAAATAAATTTTTATTCTTTCATTTAAACAATAAAATTTAAATAACTAAATATAAAATTGACAGTTATACCCAAAATTTAAATATATTTCATTTGTCGGTATTATTTCAAATATTGAATTTGTGTAACAACCATTCAAACAAAGTTTCACAAATCAAAACAAAAATCATCAACATAATTTCACCAAATCAAAACAAAAATCTACTCATATTTAAATATGAAATATTTGTCGGCAGTTCTGCCGGTGCGTGGGTAGCTATACGACCAGTTCTCCCGGCGCGTGGGTAGTCACACGACCAATTCTGCCGGGCGCGTGGGCGGCTACACGTCCAGTTCTGCAGGGCGCATGGTCATTGATAGTAAACTCAATATTGATGGTTGAGATTCTTATAGCTCTACCGACATCTTGTACAATCTATTAATCATGTGTTACACGTTCTAATCTCGTCCCCCGATATTATAGTATCAAACAAATAACAACCTATTTTGTTCTTTTGTATAGTCTCATTTCAATCACAATTTTAAATGTTCAATAAAATATTAACCAACTTAACTAAAACCGGAATCTGCCCATTAGCTAAAGAACTCAAAAACTACCTAGGGTATATTGGAAAAACTTTACGAGAGCATATTGGAAAAATTACTCATCCGCTAATACTAATTATAAACTTTACGAGAGGATATTGGAAAAATTACTCATCCTTTATCTACATTCCTTCCTTTAACTAAGTCTAGCTTTTTCGTTTGTGGGAAATTCCTGCAAAATTTGAAAAATGAAATTAAATTTAAAAGCAAAAATATAAAATACAAGATTAGAGTTACACAATGATTATTATATGTTAAAATTTTACCTTCCAATAGAGAGTAAGCCTTCTCCCCTCAATAGTACTCACCTAAAATTTAAAAAATGAAGTCAAATTAAATAAATAAAAAAAGAATTTTAAAAAATGATATACTCATTAATAAGTAAACAAATAAAATAATTGTATAGTACTTATTGGAATGCACAAAGAGTCCCTGATCTCGTTCACGGTTATCTATGCAAAAGTAAATAAATAAATAAAGCAAAGAAAGGATAAAACTCAAATGAGAATTAGAACAAAATAAGTATATATAAATAGATATATGACATACCTCTGTTAAGATTACGGTAATGTCTACGGTTGTAACCTATGAAAATAAAAGGAATGTGAGCTAATATAAAAGACATATATGTACAAATATGACAACATTAACTTAAGTTTAGTGTACAGTCCTACCTAAAATTTAAAAGATTAAAGTCAAATTAAATAAATAGAGAGAATTTAAAAAAATGATCTACTCTTTAAGACTAAGTAAACCAATAAAGTAATTGTACTAAAGAGAGAATAAATAAATCATAGACAAATCTTCATAGAGAAATGAAAATAAGGAAATCATACATAGATAAATCTTCTCTTTACGAAGTGTAAACAAAAGATGAAAGAATATACATTAATTATATTATACTTGCATGTTGCTTCAAGTGATGTAGGAGGGCTCCAATAGCCGCAACATTTGAGAATTAAAAAAAGAAAGAAAAAAAAAAAACAAATGGTGAGTGGCACATTGTTTCAATAATTAGTTGTAAAACAGTTCAACACAGTGGTTCGATCCAAGAATCGGTATTTATCCCTAAAAAAAGGAAAAAAAGCTCAAAGTAATTATTAATTAAATTAAATTTCATCACGGGAGCGCTCATTGAACATAAGCGTTTACCGAAGAAGATGATGGGTAAGTATTACATTTTTACCCACTCTCACATCCACACATTTCTATTTTTTTTTTTTTTAATATTGGTTTTGATTGATGGGGAGAGAAATGCAAAAGTAAAAATGTATGGTTGTAAAGATGGGTAAGTATTTTTAAAATGCTCTAATAATTACTCTAATAAACTAAGTATTACTCTAATAAACTATGGTCTCCTCCCAATAATAGAAAGACACGTGCTCTCTATAATTAATCTATAATTAATAGAGATAATATTTTATAGCCTTGCATTTTCCTACCGAAGGAGAGATACTTTTTCTTTCCTTATTTAGTTCTGCCGGGGGCGTGGGCGGCTACACTACCAGTTCTACCGGGCACGTGATCGGCTACACGACCAGTTCTAACGGCCGCGTGGCATTGATAGTAAATTCAATATTGATGGTTGAGATCTTCCTATAAACAATAAATATATGATTAATATGGGATATTTTGCAAACTACATCTATTTCATTCGACTTTTTTAGATAAATATTTAATATTAAATATTAAATAAAATATTTTCAAAAAAAATAGTAAATAAAATACGTAATAACAAATACATTTGACTTATATAAAATAAATTAATAATTAAAACAACTACATACCTCAACTTTCATAAAGTAAAAGATATAGAAATCGAATTAAAAAAAAATCATAAATATATTTTAAAGAATATTGAAAAATAAAAAATGTGACAATAATAATTAAATAAAATAAATATATGTATATAATAAAAATAAATCTTTTTAAACTTAATCATTAATTTAAATTACTCACGTTAATTTTAGATCAAACTTTTACTGGAAAATACTCATAAATTTTTTCATTAATTTGAATAAACATAAAAATATATTTTTTCAATCTAAAATAAATATTTAAAATAAAAACAAAAAAAATTAAAAAATTGTGAAAAAAAATAAAAGTTGGGATTTTTGCCGTAATAGACAAATTGATAAAATATTTATAACATGAAAATTTGAAAAAACTTAGCAACCATAATCAAATATATGATATAAAGTAATACTTTTTATATATTATTTATATTGTATATTTGACTATGTATGCTAACTATTTTCAAATTTGTCTAGATCTGTAATTATTTTGTAAAATTGGACTATCAAAAACAATTTTCGATAAAAAATTACTAAATCACACGTTAATAATTTATTTTAAAAAAAACAGAGAAAAATTTGTTGTGCAACAAAATGTCACAACAAGGGAAGGATTTGAGAGGTTCACGCCACTGCTCCACCCAAACATTTCTCATTTAAGGGTATGTTTGATAATTTAGCCTATTCATACGTAGAGATGTCCATTTTCACCGTGGGGCCGGGGCCCCGCGGGGACCCGCCCCGAACGGGGCGGTGAATCCCCGTTT